>VOQJ01016987.1:12074-42295 GCA_015052665.1 Apistogramma diplotaenia | reverse complement strand
TATATATATATATATATATATATATATATATATATATATATATATATATACACACACACACACACACACACACACACACACATATATATGAATAGCCGATTGGGATATTGAAATGTGTCACTCTGCAGCTCTATAACTGGGCTTTCCATTTTAACACCACACTGGTTTGTGACCTCACACAGTTGCTGTCCCCTTCAGTTATGATGGGAGAGGATCAGCTGGCAGAGGAGGCAGGAGGAGTAAAGGAGTGGGGAGATGGCTCAGGGAGATAGCGTAATTGGCGTTGCTAACAGAGTATTAAAGAAAGAGGAGGTTGAGTCATAAGATGCAGCATAGGAAAGCTGAGGAGTCAGTGGGGGGTGGGAAAGATAGACGGGCTGATATGAGGAACGAGGTAAAGCCGGTACAGTGTGGCGAGGAGGCCGATGCACAAGCACCATAGAGGAGTAACTATAGCTCACCTGCACCAACCTGCTGAGGCTCCTACAGAAAAGCGACGGTCATCGCTGTCTGACTTTAGATGCACTAAAATGAATTATTTTCACAAGAAGTGACTTCTTGAAAATTGCACGATTTGATTTTGGCTCTTTTGGTGATCAAAAGATACGAAAGGAAACTGGAAATCTGATCCAGTCTTTCTGTGTTTCCTGATGCACGTTATCTGGAAACTGAAATGTGACACAATCATCACCTTTTTTAAAAAACTTGTCATTACTGCTTGATGTTGGAAAAAGTTTTGTTTATTAATGATCTTGATTTTGCCATCGAATGTGCACTTTTGAATTCTGTATTCATTTGAATAATTGATATGCATATGAGGGAATTTTAAAAGGATTCACAAATGTTTTCTGGCCTTTTATGCAGCATTCTTGTTTTACTGTCAGTTGCCTAATTTTGGAGATGTTGCTTTCTCTTAGATATAATGATACTAAATACACACTAAATACACAAACCTTATTGTTAGCAATTTTAATGTAGGAATAATTTCTTTTAGGAAGCACCTATCCACAAATAGAGGCTCATGCTCATGATAGAGTGATAGGATGCAAACATTGATGGTTTTAGCTGCTCACTACCTGCTTCCTTACTTACTGTGAACTCTCCACCCGATATCTCCAAAACTCAGCAACTCAAACTAAAACAAATGTGTGTATTTGATATTGGTGTCAACTGTCCCTTTAAACATTTACAGTGAAAAGCAGCCTTGGAGGCTCTCTAAGCGTGATCTGAGGGGGAAAAAAAGGAACTGAACTCTGATGTTACTTCAGATTTAGAGCTGCGGAGTGAAAAGCTGTGAAAACGCCATCTTAAAAACCCGACTAAACAACAAAACTGTGTCTCGCTTTGCTGCTGCTCATCTCCATTACGGGAAGCCTCAACCACAATTACCAACGGGGGAGAAGTGCGAGCCCACGACACTGGGAAAAAACTGGTGTGACAGCTCTACTAAACGAGATGGAGAGGATGAAGAAGACGGGGAAAGCCACGAACTGTGCAGGTCCTAGTGTCTGCGTACACACAGTTAAATCAACTGCTGGCTTTTATTTTGGATGCTTTTATCACTTTGGATTGCTCACCTGAGCTCCCCTCAAAGCTATTAATTCTAAGCCACAAAGTTTACTGCAAGTGCCTGGCCTCACATTTCTGCCTCCGCTAAAAGAGGAGAGGGTAGAGGAGAGGAAAAAAAAAAAGGCAAAGAGTAACTTATTGTTTTTATATGAGATCTATTCCCCTGGTGTTCTGGTCAATAATGACTTGATATATCAGTGACTGCCTTGCTATTTGCACTGTTTTCGGTGTGTTTTCTCTGCCTGTGATTGAGCGAAGCTATTTTCACGCGTGGAGAGAGGTGGTTGAGGACCAGGGAGGCTAACGTCTGTTTGATCAAAGTTTATGTGAAATTTCCCGGGGCCGCCGGGGAGCCGCTGTTTATGAACTGTAATAAAAAGAGTCATTTTGACGGCGTGACCCCGGTGCACAGGCGGATGGTGCGGGGGGGGAGGGGGGTGAGAGAAGGATTTGGTTATGTCTCTGTTTGCAAGGAGGAGGTGCTCTCACAGGCCTTGGAGAAACAGAGGAAAAAGGAGGTATGGAAACGGAAAGAGAAGCACAAGGTGAGAAAGAAAGTAGAAGAGAGTTGCATGGTTTTTTTAGGAAGTGAGGGTTGGAAAGACAAAATGAGCTCCTGCAGAGGATGGGGGAGAGAGTGATGAAAAAGGACAGAGAGCGGGCAAAAAAAAAAGGTGGAAAAGGAAAAGAAGGATGGAGGGACTGCGCCCTCCCATGTTGTCTGAGCAGCCAGGCAGCAGCTCTTAATGAAACATGTTGGTTCAATTCCCGATTCATCTCGCACAGCACGAGCAGCTTTGTCCCCACCGATCCTCCCCACATCTGAATCTAATGCATTGTAAATGAGAAATTAGAATGCACACACTTTTGCAGACGACTCTCAAACAAGAGGACAAAGAGAAGGAAACAAATTATGCGCGATGTTCCCGAGCGCTCAAATGTGTTACGGGAAAATGGCAGTCGATAAATGGGTATAAATAGTAACCTTTGAGAAAATCAAATAGTGTTGACCTTTTGCTAAATCGATAGTGTAATCCTCTGTGCTTCTGGCTGCCTGTGGAGACGCTTGAACAGTATCACACTTTTTAATGAAGAGATGATCAGCCTCCAGGTTGAAAAGCTTACAGCTGGACTCAAACAGATGCTCTCCAAAAGCATACTAAATGATAGGTTAACGTCACATCAGCTATTCCTCTCGTGGGATGAAAGCAACTCTTAATTTAACCCCCCCTCTCCACACCCATACAAATCAAGAGCACCTCCATGGCTGCAATTTACCTTAAATGTTACAAAACACCCACGAAAACTCTGTGAAAGAAATGAGATCAGTCAATAACTCTCCATTTATGTTCAGTGGATTTAAAATATTTAGCAGCAGATTGAATAAAACACTAACAGACAGCACCTTACAGTGCCACTCTGCACTGCTCCTCTAAATAAACCTCCCCAGGTCAGCGAAACTGCAGGAGAAATCACTGCATGATCCAGGGAAGCTTTGCTGTGACAACACTCCTGTCTAGTTCCTGTCTGAGATTTATCAGAGGTTTCACAAAATCAATGCAGCGCACTGTAAGAAAGATCACAGCAAACACCAGAGACCCATCAGCGGTAATAGCCATCTCAACACGTAATGGAAAGAGAAAAAAATCTGTCAGAAGCGGTGAATTACAGAAAACACACGAGACAATGAGTCGAAATGTACAACATGTCATATTACAAGGCTTCTCTCCATTATTAAGGTCTTAAATGTGTGTGTGTGTGTGGGGGGGGGCAGATAAACTCCTAGATGACAGTCCTTGTATAAGGTTGTGTTTTTCCCATCTATATGTTGCACATCCATGATTCAAATTTGTGTAATGTGTCCTGGATTTCCTGCCAGCCCAAACACAAGCACGCACATCCATCACACAGCACACCTATGGGTCTGTGGCTGCATGCCACACTCACCCACACCCACACACACACACACCCACACACACACACACACATGCACAGACAGGCAGAGGATTATTGAGGTAGTATCAAACAGGAATAATAAAGCAGGTTCTTAAGATTTTAATAAGAATAAAATGAAACAGTAACCACCAAGGGGGCAGCAGGGTTAATCCCTTCTATATTACTGAAAATAAAAAAAGGATAAAAACAGACAGGAGGGCAGAGCTGGTGCTGGAGGAGAGAGAGGGAGAGGGAGGCAGTGAGAGATGAAGAAGAGGAAGAGGGGGCTGAAGAGATGAAATATATGAACAGTGGTCTGCTATCCAAAGTAGAGCCAGTTAAAAGGGATTGAAATTAACAAGCGGGTTTAAAATAGCGCAAGAAGGCTTATAATTTCTCTGTTATTCTCTGACACACCCACTCACGCACGCACACACACACACACACACACACACACACACACACAAAGATGACACTGTTTGACTGTGTTTAGACTTGATGAAAGCTTGGTTCATTCCCTATGCGTTGTAACATCCGTGTCAGTTCAGCAGCATATTTCCAATGTCAAAGCACGTGCGCCGGCAGCAGATGGCATGAAACAGTTGGCAAGAGTGAGCGAGCGTGAATATCTGTTTACTAATAACCCTTTAATTACTTCAGATGGGCAATGGGATCAAACATCCAGACCCACACAGGAATTAGCCTTAAATGAGACTGGACTGGAAATCTAGGCTAACCCCTTATGTTGCCATAAAGACCTGGCGCTTAGAAAAACCTTTATAGACAGAAAGGAGATGAAGATTGAAAATTCTCTTTTCCACTTACTGGGCTTTATTTATAATCAAACACAGCAGATGCTGCAATATGGATTTAAGCGGCGGGTAGAGTCGAAACTGATAAATCATTTAATTTATAAAATGTCAGAAAATGGTGAAAATTTACCATCACAACTTTTCAGACCCCGAGGTGGCGTCTTTCATTTTTTTAACTTCCCTTTAACTTAAATAACAAAAAAACAAAATCCAAAGAAAAGCAGGAAATCTTTGCATTTTGACACTTCGTTTCATTTTAAATTCATCTGCTGATTATTTTCCTAATTGACTGAGTAAACATGCGTAGAAAGGTATCTTTACTGCTAAAAATGCTTATTGAACTTTCCTAAAGGCGAAGCTGGAATCTCTTATTTCATCCAACAAATGCTTCATAATCAAATACTTTTAGATTTCACAATCACTTAGTAAATTTTAAGCTTTTTTTTTTGCATAAAAGGACATAACCATGGTTTTATTAGTCAAACTTTATTAATCAGCATTAATCAGCATGAATTTATTAAGGAATGCACATTTTTACCATTTTTTAATCAGAGGCAAAGTTCTGTTCACTGTATTCTTGTAGTGATCACTTGTCTTTTCCTTTCACTCACTGGTTATAGCACCACAATCTAATTCATTATGTTTATGTACCAAAATCTCCTTGTTTCGGTTTAGAAAAGACTGTTTTTGACAAAAAAAAACTCTTCTTCACACAGATAATCCTGCATTTTATGAAATTACACTTCTCCTCTGTGCCTAAGTGAGACGCCGAGAGGTCCTTTACGTGCTGAGTGTGGAGTGGGACACCAAAGGACAGGTTTTGTGGCTCAGTGAGACGACGGCGGCTTTGACAAAATGGCAGTATTCAACGCCCTGGGAATTGAAACAAGCTGGTACATCAGCTGTTGATTGTTAAATATAAACAGTGATAGAGATTCCTTATCGTGCACTTGAGCGGTAGAAAGCATCCTCACTGGAAACAACTCAACCTAGAAAGAAGATCTGCATGAATTAGCATCAAAAAGCTCTGTAGCAGATGATCCAAGCTTCCTGGAACATCACTGGTAACCAACAGTATTGTTCCTCATTGATCATTAGCTTTCATAATAATTTTCTATGACTAAATTATTTATTAATTTTAGTTACATCTATATTTTTGGTTAATAGCATAGAAGAGGCACAGAGCTGCATCTACCTTGTATTCCATAATTAAAATGAATCGTAAATATTTGCTTATCACAGCATATGTACTGAATATTCAGTTCAATTCAGTGTTATTTATACAGCACCAAACCACAACAAACAGTCGCTCCAAGGTACATTATATTGTAAGGTAAAGACTGTACAGTAATTACAACCACCTCCGACCAAGCACTTGGTGACAGTGGGGAGAAAAAAACCTCCCTTTTAACAGGAAGAGACGCCTGGCAGAACCAGGCAGGCATGTGCAGGTTGGGGATGAGGAGAGAGAGACTGGACAAAAGACGTCCTGTGGAAGAGAGAATAATTTCCCACCTAAAATCAATTTTCTTCCCCTGACCTTTGCAGTTATTGTTTTGGTGAGCACTGACCAGTTTTGGAGATATCAGCTGTAGAGACGTCTGCAGTGTTGGAACAAGATGCCTCTTAGCTTGTGCTGCTCAAAGCAACAACAACTAAAACGGTAAATGTCTCTTTCCATTAATCATGAGCTGTGAACTAAAAATTATTATTATTTAACCTTGTGGTTTAATATTTGAAGTATTTTCTTTCTATTGTCTACATCCACCAGTTACCAGCTCAACTGCTCACACCAAGTTTGTGGATATTTGGGTCCAAAAGCAAATTGAATGGCTATGCAAAAGAAGGCAGATCTCCAAAATTAACAGGTGATTTATACTTCTGTGTTAAATCAGTGACATAGGTACATCGTGACTACAGGCTCCTCTGAAACTGTACAACTTAACCTACACAGTAACACAATGTGCACCTTACATAGGCTGTGTACATTCACCGCAGAAGTCATTTAATCAGCCTCAAGTAACTCACACCAAAACAATCATGGATAAGACTACAGCTCAGAGTTAAAATGTGCATATTTTGTGCATTTTATCAGCTGTAAAAATACAACGTCCCTGCTCGGTCAGTCATTGAAATGGCAATACTGTTTCCAAGTTACTTTTCTGCAAAGTAGCAAAATTGCTGTTGGAGACAATAAATCTTAAATCTATTTGTGCATATCTGAATTACTTTCATTATGTTGCAAAATAGAGCAGTGGCCTTGGCTGAGGACATGCTATCCGAGCGCCTTCGCTGATTACCAACATGTACGCTCGTCTGAATATGTTAGCTATTTTCTACAAACATCTCTTCGATATAATTGGCACAAAGTAGCACATTAAAAAGTGTTTATACCTTCGTCTGAAAACGGGCTCCGTCTGGAACACGGAGGCACTTTTAATATTTTGTACACTTAATGCATATGCCACAGCTCATATGCCGTGTACTGAGTGTTATGAGAGTGCTCCCACGGAGAAAATCCCTGCTATGTGTAAATGTCAGGAAAAATTCCTTCATCTGCCAGAATAACCTTCATCATTTTGTTCCACTGAACCCACCTCACAGGCAAATGCGTTACAAAGATGTGAGGCGTCTCCACTGCCTGCAACTCGTTCTTCCGTCACGCCTTTCATTATGTGAATGGTGGGGTGAACGCTGTTCACCCACTGCCCTTTCCTGGTGCCAGTGCATTGAGAAAGCATACATTTTAATGATGGGACCTTTACTTTTAAATAACAGTGAAGATAATAAACTGCTCTTCAAAAGGAGATAAAACTCGTGGCACTGTGGGATTGCAGGGAAATGGGCAGCTGTGTGGCAGGGACCCCTATGCTGAGACCAACCTGTATAAATTAAGACATAAATAGCCTCATCTGGTGTAGTATTACCATGGGTGTGCTTGAGTGCTCAAGCATATGCTTAATATATGTGTGTAGGTGTGCGTTTGTGTGTGCACCCTCATGAGGAAAGCAAAGAGAAAAAGAGCATGCATATGTCCATAGAGCACTCTGGTTGCATGACGATTGAGTGTGTGGGCACGTGTGCTCGCGCACACTCTCGACAGAGTGCTGGGGAAGCCTAAATCCTGCTCAAGTGAAAGGCAAACAGTGGTGGCAATGCGTGGTTATTGTATTTTCTTTGCTTGGATCCCAGTAAAGACCCCCAGGCCTGCGCTGCCTGCCTGTCACTGCGGCCATCCTGCCATCAGCGGCCAGCTTCGCTCTGCAGCCAGAGCCCTGGCGCAGGCCCCACAAGGAAATTAAAAGGGGATTAGGGCTGGCTGACACTTTGTGGCCGATTACTCATTTATTTTTTGTGCGCGAGAAGAGCGGGGTGGTGGGGTGGGGTGGCATCTTGACTTGGCTGGGAAGAGCTGGGTGGGGCCTGGGGATGGGATACTCAAAGGTAATGCTGCTAGCCAAGTGTGATAATTTACAAATGCATCCCACAGTGACTTCAGCATCCTTTACCAGGATAGAACAGCTGGGTGTGATCAGATTTTCTGCACTATTCCCAAAGAAGATGCAGAAGAAAGATCAACTTTTCACGGTCTAATAACACAAAAATGAAATAAAGCACATAACAAAAAAATCAGCATCATCAACAGTTGACATAATCTTTTCAAAGAATAAGTAAAAAGTATTAAGAATCTTCTTTGTAGAACCAGTAATCAATCATCAAGTGGATGAAAATAGCTGATTTAAAATGTTACTTAATTTAAATAAGCAGAGGCAAAATCCACAATAATTAATCAAAACTGTCCTGTGATTAACAGATCTCTTATGAAAAGCCAAACTAAAGGTACGATAAATGATGTAAAAGCTAGGAAAAATCCTGCCCCTGTTTATTTATAATCAAATGAAAAGGTAAGAAAAATATGACAAAAGAAGCTAAATAAAAAAACATAGTGTCAGACCGCGCTATTTAAATATTTTTGTGAACTTTGCTGATCTTACAAGTCATGAACCATCTCACTGTTGTGAAATTTGGCTTTGTCCTCTATTTGACCACTCTGGTGCCTGATCCTGGCATTAAGTATGCTTAGCAGCAAGTCCCCTTTGATTCTGATGAGCATCAGGCAGCTCAGGTTTACTGCCTCTTTGTGTTAGAACTCAATATCATCGCTGCAGGGAAAAACAAACTGTACAGATGCCAGTGTTTGGTCTGCTAATTAGCAGTTTGTATTAGTAATTAATAGGCATTACCAGTCAACCGGGCTCCTGCTCGGCAGCCTGTGAAGAAGATCCAGGCAGCGCAATCCCCCTGCAGCGCCACAGCATCATGGCCCAAGGAGAAATTTCAACAGTGTAGTCACTCTTAAGTCCGACTGCAGAAGGAAGAATGTAGTATGAAGCCTTAGACTGCTTCAAGCTGGAGCTGGTTTTTAACCTCAGCGCTTGTTCTGGACTGTTGACTATAGCATCAGTTATTGAAAACTATTAAGAGTTTCTTTGATCAGGAAATTAAAGATTTGTGAAGTTTGGGGCTGTTAATGATATTGTGTTCTTTGTTGTAAGAAAAGACATCTAACAAAATTTTCAGATTCTTAAACTAAGGTTAAGCTTTGGCACAGACGAATTATGTATTTGTACCATTAATACTATTTCTAGTTATACTGATTCCTAAAAACATCCTCCACAGAAATAAGGCTCCACTCCATACATGCTGTTCCGTTTATGACCCTGGAGTGTAAATGCATATCTTTATCATAAGCTAAGAAACTTTTAAAGCTTCACAGTAATCCGTCCACCACTTGGATCATTGATGACCTGAAGTGTGGTGGGTGCGAGGTGAAGCAAGGTGTGGTGGGGTGGCAGAGTTATCAATTATCCAGAGCGCAGTGGCACTCTGGCTTCCTCCAGATCTGGTGTTAAATTAAGTTGTCAGTGCTGTCTCTCTGATTTCCCCCATCACATAAGCAGGCGGTGATAGCGCGTGACGGCCGCTTGCCGGAGCTCCTCTCCGGCTGCCGCTCCGCATCTCGCCTGCAATTCATCAGCTTCTGAGCACACTGGCCCAGCCCGAAGCCTCCACGCCAGCACACGCCGCGTTGCATCAGAGCCAGCCAGCCCACTAAGCACCATGGCAGAGGAAAAAGGATCGGATCACCTTCCAAAAACCCGCCGTAGAGGACGGGGTGCAGTGGACTTTTGCCCCCGTGCCTGGAGCAAGAGTGGACTTGGTGCAGTGTTTGAACTTGGGATGTGTTTGTGTGGGTGTGCTGGTGTGTTTGTGCAGCAACACAAGAAAAAGAGCGTGGAGGAGAAAAGTGCAGTAAACAGTCGAAGGGCATCATCTTGGGAACCGCAGCACACAATTCAGCCTCTGGCCCTGCTGTCCTCTTGGGGCAAGGCCTCAGGTGAGGGCAGAGAATATGGGACACCAAGCAGGGAGGCTTGGCACATGGGCACTTGCCACCAGCTCCCTCCCAGCACACTACAGAGTTGAAGGGCACTGGAACATCCAGTCACAGAAGGGAATGAGAGGGAGAGAGGGGAGGAGACAGAAGAAGGACAACCAGGTGACAGAAATAATGGATAACTGTAAAGCAGCGGGGTGCTAAGCTCTCAGTGCTTAAGTATTTATTTCCGATGAATAGTAATGACGGCACACTTACAAAGCATTTGTTTAGTATGGAGAGGGCCCGAGAGGGGCGAGGATAGTTCCTGCACTTCTTTTACAGGGCCGGCGTGCTCCGAGGCGACAGCGGAGAGATGCCAAACCCTGCCCAGCCCTCCACCTCCCATCTGCGTTCAAAAACACTTGCCGTCCCTTTACACTGTCTCTGCCTCGGTGCTGAATAAAACATTAAACACCATTCTGAGATATTAACCTACTTATTTAAAAAAAAGTCAGTGATTTATGTCGATTTGGTTGGCTTTCAATGCTGCCCAGCTGTCACCGCCGAGCCTGTAACCTAAATTATACAGTGATGCTCTTTCACTCCAGTTAAGGGAATAAGCAGTCCTTTAACACTTCAAAAGCCCTGACTGTGCTAACTCTGAGTTGTTGTTTTATTTTTTTCTGCACTTCTTAAGTTCAGTAATTATTCAATCTGGGTGATAATGAGCGCCTATTTGACCTTGTGGATAAAGAATATCTTCTTTTATCTCTATGCTTCATGTTTTCCAGGCTAATTTAAGAAAACAGTGCTTAATCTTTCAGCAAAAGCAGCAAAACACTGGGCTTCAGCGCCGCAGCGGGAGGACCCCTCCGGTTAATAAGCAGCATCCAGGCCCCGGTGTATAGCTGGCAACGGGTCCGGCGGCCATGGATCAAACAGTCATAACCTCCTGTTCCAAAGATAAGCTGCAATCAGATCTGTGGGGGATCTTTAACCAGAGAGTAGAGTGTGTTTGTGTGAAAAAGAGGCAGAACAGACGGGGGAAGTGAGCATGAAAAAGAATGAGAGGGTGGGAGGAGAGTGTTTATGTGCGAGTGTGTGTGGGGTTCACAGGGAATGTGGCAGCACGCTTATCGGTGACGTGCCTGAACGGAACCCGGAGGGGGGCGCGGACTGAGCCCCTGCGCTTAATTGGGCACTCAAATGTTACCAGGTCCCTTCCCAAACGACTTGGAGGTGACACATGGCCAAGAGTAGGAGTGGAGAGGAGCTGGTGGAGAGAGGAAATGGAGCAGAGGGTTTAGCACCTCCCGTGGCCAAGTATTTTTTCTTTCCCTCTGGGTTTTTCGCTCAGGATGGCCGACCGCGGGACTGATAGTGCATTTGGCCTCTCGCTGTGCCAAAGGATGACAGAGCAAAATTAACCCCTCAGTGCTGGGGACGAGATAGAAATTAGGCTAGTTTCACTTTCAGTTCTCGTCCCCTGTTGCAGAAATAAGTGCAATTTGTGAAAATGATCTCATGACTGCTTCTGCAAACTAATGGCCACCCTAAAACACAGATATGCTCTTTGAGAATGGTTTATTTTATCATATGGAAAAGTGAGACACACACTGTAGCATTCTCTCTTTTTTTATATTAAATGAAGACTTCAAACATGCACTAAGGGAGCAAATTCATCTTTTTTCAGTTCATCAAAGCCTCCACCAGCTAATCCCTTTCTTATATAAATAGCTCTTTTGGTGGAGAGGGTAGCTGCCACATAGAGCTCTAACCCTTCTGTCCCTGAAGCTACAGCCAGGATAAGCTGTGTGTTGGATTGGCACATCGGGCTGCCTGGGGCCTGCTGCTGCGCTGGCCGCCAGTACAGATGGAGGGCAGGGCTGGGCAATGCCAGCTTGTCAGTCGGATTAAAACGACTCATTTATTCACTGAAGTATCGTGCAAAGCGACCGGGCCAAAGCGGGGTGAGGCGAAAGGGGGAGAGGAGGGTCGAACAGTGGCAAGATGAGGGCAGGTTGAAAATGAGGAAGGGTCCTCTGCTCTCTGGCCCTCAGTCCTCCCGCCCCTCCTCACCCTTCTCTCCTGCCATTTTGCCGGTTACTTATCTTTCTAGGGCTGCCAGAAGCCATTACCGCAGTGTACGGAAGGCGGACGGCAGGGTGGCATCTCCTAGTGCCCGGGTGACAGATTGCCGCTCGGCATTGGTAGCGAAAAAGGAGTGGGGTGGAAAGTGATTGGCTCTGGTGGTCAGGAAGTGGGCACTGAGGGCTGGAGAAGGAGGTGTAGGAGGAGTGCAGAGCGTTAAGGAAGAGGATGACAAGACCTGGCTGCGCGACCTTTCGTATCGCACGAGTTATCTAAAGGGGCAGAGGCCCTGCTTTTAAGAGCATGCTTGGCAGTGGTGGCCGCCGTGGTGGTTGTGGGCCGAACACGGATGCCAGGGCAAGAAGAGGTGGCCCCGATGCTGACTTCTCTGGTTGTGCCCAAGACCCCGCTGTCCCTGAAAAACCTCAGTGAGGATAAGTAGAGGACAAATGGCAATGCCTGCAGATGCATCCAAGATAGTTCACTGTAGACGGACTCACCTCTGCAACTTCAGGGCTGCTGCCAACATCGATCTTAGAGTCCTCAAAGTCATGAAGTATACTGGGGAAGGATGTCAGACTTTGACCCAAAACAGAGGTAACATCCTTAAACCAGGGAACATAATTAAAGTTTTAAAAGAATAAACTGATGATAAAAATGTAGAAGTTTTTTTTCTTTAATGAACACAACAGTTCAAGACAAGGCCTGCACCCTTATATCTTCAGATGACACACTTAGGTCACTGACAGGCCAGTGCTGTGTGTGCGTCTGTGTGTGTGTCACGGGGGGGGTGAGGCTTGGAAGGGTTTTATCGGGTCTAATTACTCCCGATAGCTGTAATTTACAGGTTGACAGCAGGGAGAAATCGGCAAGATTCACACTTCTGTGGGTCAGCATCTGTCGCCATTACTGCGTGGTGCATGCAGCCGGCCAGTCGGCGAGCAGGAAGAAACAGTAAACAACAAACGCCGTGTGACAGATTAGCAGCGCGGGCTAAAGGACCTTCCACTGACACATCATTTCTCTCGCTCCGAGAGTCTGTTTCGCGGCAGCTGTCACCAATAAAATGGAAAAGCAGGAGATGGGGAGGGGAGGTGGCGGCAGCGGAGGTGGCTTTTGTTCCAGATCCAGAGAGGTGGGAGGTGGAAGGAGAAGAAGGAGGATGAAGATGGGGTGGGGGGTGAGCAAGAGAGAGGTGGAAGAAAATGGAGATGGGAGGGAGTGTTAGCAAAAGTGACCCGTTTTAAAAGTCCAGCCTCACTTTTTAATGGAGTATTAGAAGGAAAACCAGGGCAGGGCAACGTCAAGCTGCATTTTTCCGCTGACTGTAATTACCCTAGCTATTTCTCTCTTTTTAGGTCTGCAGTACAAATTGCCTGTGTCACCCTGAAGAGGTAATTTTAGTTCAGTTTGTATCAGTTTGTGTGGTACAGTCAGCAAGGAGCACAGAGCTGTTCTAGAGGGTAAGCATTATCTCAGTACACCTTGTATGTGAACACATTTGTGGAAACTGCAGCATTGCAGTCCAGCACAACTCACTTTCCTCCAACCTCCCATCCCGCGTTGCTCTCCTTCCCCCTGGTCCCATGCAGTTCAGAGAGGAGCCAGGTCGGTCCCGTGCCAGAGAGGGCTGGTGGACTACATTGCTCTCCCCCTGTACACCTCATTGCCTACACACAGTCCTATCTGGCCAGCTCCTGATCACAGAGCTAGCAACATGTATATCCTGGCAAACCTACTTTTCCTTGACCTCCAATTAGAGGACGTTCTCCAAGTTTCTGTTTTGTTTTTTTTTTAACTGGGATGATTTGCTGATCATGAAAACCATGACGACTACTCAGAGTAGTGAGGAAGCAAGAAGTCTGACTGAGAATTTATATTTATAAATATATAAACTGTGTCCACATAAATGTGTTTTTCTATTGCAGGTATCCTATATTTTTTTTTTTGAGGATTTATAAGCTTCTGCCTCTGGAGCAGTTGTGTCTCCATCCCCATCATCGAACACATCCATAATGCTTGATGGTTGTGCACTGATCGTACAGGTCTGGCCCTGTCCTGTTTAATATCTAACGGGAGACTGCCTGGTGACTACGCGTGCCAACCTCCAGAGCCCTCAGTTCTTCTCACAAGTGCCATATGGACGGCCCAGCCCCGTTCCATTAGCCGGGTCTAAGCAGAGGCAAGAGTAGGCCTGGACCCCAGCCTTCCTGGCCTTCCCTTGGCACTGCCACAGGGCATGTCGCCCCACTGCCAGCTGCCCGCACTAGGTCAGAGGATGCAACAGCCGCTGCCTACCTGAGTTTTGCAGAAGCCAGCTGCTGGTTGCAGCGAGTCACACAATGCATCCGAGTGGAGCAGCGGTCATCAGAATGCTTCCTCCACACTGTGGACAGGGATATATAGCAAAAACAAATTAACTTAAATTGTATTGGCATTATTGTCATCAGCTAATCTTATGAACAACAACGTAAGCCATGAAAACTGTTACTTGACCCTCTGTGTTTTTACATGATTGCCAGTCACTTTCACCTCATGTATTTGTGAATCAGGTTAAAATCTTGGGTGCACGGGCATGAAAGATGTGTGAGAGGCTCTGCTGTTAAGACGTGCGAAGGAGAGCAGGAGGAGGGCAGATGGAGGGTGCAACATCCAGCACATCACATGGGAATGTCAGTGTGTGCCTCAGCAGCCTGTACCTGCCACAGGACCTGGGGCCTTTTTTAATTAATCATCATACAGGATGAATAATTCAGCCATTATCACTGGGAATAAATAGCAAGGCTGTTTTTCCTCTTGAGTTCCACCCATTCTGTTATCCTGTTTCCCTTAATAACCTACTGGTAGGGCATGGCCCCAGGTTAACACACCCTATACCTAATAGGATATTAGAAAATAGCATATTTTTGATTCAGCACTTTTAGGCACTTCCTTCTTGCACACTGCAGTCTTGTGGATAAGTGTTATGTAAGATAACAAAAGGTAATCTACTTCTACACTAAAATGTAAATGATGTGAACCTGGTCAGCGGGAAGCACTTTGGTAAGGTTTTCTTGCTGTATGCTGGACAGAAGCTTTAATCTGATGCCCTATTATGTCTGGGTTTCATCCTATGACCAATAGTACACTGAGCAGCTAACATTAAAAACCACCCAAACAGCTCTGACCTCTCCAGAGGACCCCTGGGGCTGTCCCGTTGTGCCTGCCCTTGGAATGAGTGAGCCCATCTTGAATTGGGTTTGTTCCTTTCCATCCCTCGGCTGCTTGATTTGCTTAAATCTGTGGATTTTAGAGGTCAGATCCAATGCCTTGGGCTTATTGGGGTTATACTCAAATTGGTCCTGAACAGTTTTTGTGGTTCCTGTGGATACAGCTGCCTTATGTTACTTTCACTGCAGTTCAGGGGGGTACAAGGCTTACAGCAACTTTTAGGTGGGTGGTATGTGTCAGTGAACTGCAGGGCCCAGTTTCCCACAAGATCATTGCAAAGAAATCAGTTTTATATCTATTTATGAGCAATGACCTTAAGATTTGAAGGCTACGGACTGAAAACAATGGTCAGCCTGTTTAGGTCATAACACTGACAACAGTCAAAGTCAAGCTTTTTTTTGTGAATAAACACAATGAAATATCTTGCTGCTAAAACAAGTGAAGGAAAAGAAACTTGACCAGGGCTTGTGTGCTGCTGTGTGGTAGAAAGGTATTGGACCACAATGCAGGACTCCGGAGACAGAACTTAAACTCAAAAGGTCGCAGCTCTATCGCTGATAACACACTGAGTGCACAAATATAGAGCAGGCCGGGAACTAAATACAGCAGGAACTCAGTCTAAGAAGAAGACCATCAGGAAACATACAGCAAGGAAAACTGACGACGATGCAGCAAATAACTGAGGAAGACACAAACAATATATACACAAGAGGTGACGAGGGAAGAGTGCAGACAGCCGAGGAGAACAGGTGAGCAGAGTAAAGCTAACAAGTCAAGGAGAAAACTGAACACAATACACATGGAACATGGAACCACAAAATAAAACAGGAAATAACTAAACATGACAGAAATGCAGACTTGACACACAGCGAGGCGGCACACTGAAAACATCACAGTAGATAACTAAATACTCAAAAATACAAATGCAGAACCTCAAAACCCACAATAAACTAAGAATCTAAATCATAAGCAAACAACTGAAGAAATTTAAGAACAAGCAAACCACTGGGCAACCCCCCCCCCCAAACAAACAACACATTACACCAAGATTGGTTGCCTCATTTTAGCACTCAGATTAAGCTAGCCAGGCTTTGTACACAGGTGAATTAGTCTGCATCACCTTTTCAAGGTGCACCAACTAGAAGTCCTCTGCATGAAAGTGGACAGACCCAGGACCAGTCAGAGCATTGACAGCTTGCAAAATAGCTAAATTGCACGTAAATGTATAGTACACAAAGAATTATCACTGATTACCTTTCCATCAGCTTTACACAACACTGCTTGACTGCACACATACAGTACTCTGCTCCAGTGTTGCCAATTTGGCAACTTTTCAGACGTCCCGTGCACCTAACCCTAACCCTCCTCCAGTTAAGAGGGTTAAGCGGAATGTCAAAAAAGTAACTTAAAGGGTCTATTTGTACCATATTTTTAACGCCAATTCTCGGCCGGAAGTAGGGGGCGTGGCCGGAAGCGGCCCGCGGGCTGCTAGTTTGACATGCGAGCTCAGGAACTGACTCGAGTTATTTCCCAGTGGTCCCTCTCACTTTTTCCGGTGCAGGCGATTTTTGTACAGCCAATGGCTACTTTCCTTACTGAGGAGTTTTTGGCTTGAAGACTATGTGCAGAATAACTTGGTAATAAAGTCCTACAAAAGCACTAAGGGGCTGCAACAAATCCACCTTGACCTGGACCTTTCTGTGAGGAGTTTACATATTCTTGTTTGTGTGGGTTTTCTCTGGGTACTCCAGTTTTCTCCCATCGACTTAGCGGGATTAGTTTAACTGGTGACTGTACAGGGTGTACCCCACCTCACGAAAAAAAAGATCAATAATAATGAAAAGGAATGAAATTGGAATTATGTGTTCCCTATTTTTCTATTTTGATGAATTTAGCTGTTGAATATTGGACAAGCTGTAATTAATGTAATTAATGTTTAACTCAGACTTGTGTAGAGAGAGTTACTGCAGTAATAAATTTTAAAAAAGCATGTTTTATAGTCCTGAGACAAGTACTGGGTAAACCTCAAGCGATGCTGGAGTTTCTTAAGCTTTAAAAAACAAGACTGGACAAATGAATTAACAAACTGGGTTTGTTTAAAAAGATTTATTTATTTTTTTTATTATTTTTTTCTTTTTTTTTTTGCAGTTGTGTTCTACATTTTGGCACAAAGAGCACAGAAATGTCAAAGCATACGCATTAGCTGTGGCCAGATCAATAAGCCCTCTCATTATTTAGCCAGGACGGTCTGAGCCATCCATCATTTACACAGCATGCAGCCTTTTATGCCATATGACTACTGTCACAAGTATAACTACAGTAACCTGCAGTACATGTTCACCAGCAAATAAAATGTTATTTCCAAATATAATTGCAACATTCTTATTTAAATATCTTGGCTTTCTCTCTGTTTTATCAGTAAATAGATTGCAACCATTAGGAAACTACAATAGAGGTCAAAATTACACCATAACTTACGTACATTTTCCTGAATTTCAAAAGCCTCCAGTTATTCCAAATTGAAATGATCCTAGCATGGGGGGTAGGGGGTAAAACTGAGGGGAAATTTCAGAAATTAAAAATGGTCTATATAACAATAAAAAAAACTCAAATGAGAAGTTCTGGACCATCCAGTATTTCATGTCATGGATGCAGCTGCGTCATGTTAATTTAACACAAATTATTGATGCAGAATACAGCCTTTTGTGCCATACGAGAGTAGCAACAAAAGCTTACAGCTGTTTAAATAAAAACTATATGATATTAACATACAAACATGAGAAAATTACACCCAAAGTGTGAGAAGAAGTGAGTTTCGAGGAGGAAGGGTTGAAGTTTGGGGGATTGTTTTCTGCAGCAGTAGTTGGGCTCCTGATTCAGTTGAAGTGCAAGTTTAATGGTGATGCTCATCAGAAGCTCCTTTACACACCTCTGTTCCTTACCAGCCATCGTCCTCCAGTCAACAAGCTATTTTTATGCAAGACAAAGCAACTCGTCGGGCTGTAAAACAAAGAAAACACTGAAGCTGATAATCTTCATAATCCAATCTAAACCTCACGGTGAATAAAAGCACAGTCATTCCAAATAATATCCTCTAAACCCGCTCCAATAAGAATGCTGTACCCATTTGTAAATGTTTATCCTACTACTTCTTTGCAACACACACCCATTTAAGTTTATTATTTCATGAAAGAGACTGTTTTTAAATAATAAAATACACTTGAAATACATCCCTCTTATTATCTGAGCATATTTTGAATTGGAACAAAGGAGGCTCAAAGGAAACCTTTTCTAATTTCATGGATTCATGACATTTAGTCATCTGGTATCATTTTTTCTTTCTCTGTAATTATTGTAGGGTCTTTACCTTTCAATATAAAGCGCCTTGAGGTGGCCATTTGTTGTGATTTGGTGCTGTATAAATGAATTGAATTTTAACCAGTAATCATTGTTTTGTTTCGGATTCATTTTAAAAAGTCCTCTGATGCTGAAGTCCTATCACTTTGACCTTTAACAAAAGACTGAGCATCCCTGAGGGGAGCTAAATAAAAGGCCACCACTGTGTTTCCTACTGATGTCACTGATATGATATCAATGTTTTTTTTCGTTTAGGGGTGGGGGTGGGTTGGTTTGCTGTTTCTTTTTTGATGTATGAAGCCCTACATTGCTTGATAGAGGCTGTCAGGATGCATAAAGTGTGGAAAAAAGTCTTCCTCATCCCTTCTTACCCCAAGGACAGTAAGGAGGGCAGCAGAGGAACACTGATTGAGAGCAACACCTGTCAGGTGAGGCTTTCGCAGTTGACGGCGCAGAAAGAGCGCCAGGTCGACCGCTATGACTGCTAATCTGTGACGTGGCAACCTGCCGGGCTCTGCCAGTCTCCAGAGAGGGAGAGAGGCTGAGAGCACCAGGAGCCCTAGCACTGAGGCTTTTCTGGGGCTACAATCCTGCTAATGTCTCCCTGAACAGAATGAACCACGCAGATCTGCTCTAAATACATTTCATTATCATCATCATGATTATATCACTAATTGTGTGCACTCGGTAATGTGCTGCAGCAGCCTCCTCCAGGGAGGTGTCTGAAAGACTGAATGATTAAAACATGTATGGTGAACCATGCATCAAAACGTCCCTGCGGGCCTCCTCGCAAGATACATGTAAGCAGCTCCACTGACACTCTGAGGCAGCAAACAGCAGAGGATGTGATCTACTGAGGGTTGAAAGGCCGGGGAGAAACCTGCAGGCAATAACAAGACAGCAGGTGGATATTAGAGATGCAGAGGATTGACCTGAGCTGACCTAGCCATATCCATAAACCCACACTACCTAACCTGTATACCTTAAGACATGGGTCCAGAGCAGCCTAAATAATTCCACTACCACACAATGAGTGAAGCAAAGGCTTAGGTTCAGTTCATGGCTCAGCTTCTTTGGCCTCTGCCTGAGAATGTTTCCATCTTTATATGTGGTTGACAGGAGCGGATAAAGTTTTTGTGACAGCATTTGATGAATGTTTAATCCAACATTCATACATTGCGGGCAGGGACCGGGTCCCCAGTCAAAACCCACCAAAGACACACAGCAGGTGTGTAAAATATTCATTCACTACACGCTTCATTAAGAATGAAACATACCATGGTCCCCGTTCATTTATTCATTTCGATTATCGAAACAAAAGACAGAAAAATGAGAGATTAAAACATGGTGGGTGTGCTATTCTGTATTTGTCTCGCAGATTTGTAACAATTTGTTTTGTGACAAATAACTCTGCCTGTTGAAATCCTGTTGTCATCTTGCTGAGAGTCAGGCAGCTACTGCGAGAGAAGCTTTCATGTGAGGGGTTGTAACAAATTACTGCCTGCCTGGGACTCTCCAGCTCCGCATCCGAGAGCAGCAGCTTGACCTTTGACCAGTCCGGGAGTGACCGGTGACTCACCGCACACAGCATGCTGACATATACCTGAGCCATCAACCAAGAATGGGACAGTTTTCATTTTTATTAATTAATGGGAATTAATGATCTCTCCCGGTGACGAATGACCGCATGCGGACAAATGAAATGACTAATGTTGCGCCTGTCAGTGCTCGGACTAACTGAATGAATATGTCACTGTGGACTGCCAGCTCTGTTTCAACATACCCTTTTGAATGAATGTGTCACACACTTGACAACATTTCCCCACGGAGATCATTAAAGTTTCATCTAATCTAATCTAATTAGTTCAAATTGTGACAAACTGTCCAAGCCTGCGAGTCAACCACAAGTCAACACAGAAGAGACAAAAAAAAATGTAGATTAGAGATTTAAATAATCTTTATCAAGCACTGTTACAATGGTAATGGGGATGTGGTGACAGCCTCTCAGCAATCTCTATACTGCTATTTTTCTGACTAGGTCAAAAGTCAAAATCTGCAACAATCATATCCCAGCGTGTTTAATATGCATTATGCTAATGTATGTCTGTGTGTCACCTAAAGATGACTGAAAATATTTAGCTGAGTTTTATTTAAAGATGGTTTAAAAGTCTGTAGAAGTAAAAATTACAATTAGCAAATTAAATTTTTTGTGCTACTGTTTTTTACGAGTCTTTTTTTGTCACCTTGTAGATTTATCTTCTGATTGGTACAGCTCACTAATACTGGTTCTTCATGGCACAGATTCAACAGCGTGCTGAAAACATTCCTCATTGTCCTGTTTCAGAAACCAGTGTGAGATTATTTGAGATTGAATTATTTGAGTTTTGTGACATGGAACATTATCCTGCAGGAAGCAGCCATTAGAAGATGGGCACACTGTGGTCACAGAGGGATGAACATGGTCAGCAAGAATATACAGGCAAGCTGTGGTGCTTCAATAATGCTCACTTGGTACTTAGGGGCCCAAAGTGTGCCAAGAACACATCCCCCACAGCATTACACGACAGCAGCAACTTGAACCATTCATACAAGGCAGGATGTATCCTCACTTTCATGTTGTTTACACCAAATTCTGACCCTACCATCTGAATGTTAGAGCAGAAATGACTCATCAGATCAGGCAAAGATTTTGCAATCTTCTAGTGTCTAATTTTGATGAGCCCATGCAAATTGTAGCCTCGGGTTCATGTTTTTAGCTGGCAGGAATGGCACCCAGTGTGGTCTTCTGCTGCTGTAGCCCATTTGCCTCAGAGCTACTCTTCTGCACACCTTAGTTCTAACAGGCGGTTCTGGTTACTGTTGTCTTCCTATGAGCTCAAAGCAGTCTGGCCATTCAACCTCTCACATCAACAAGGTATTTTCACCCGGAGAATGGCTGCTTACTGTATATTTTCTCTTTATTGGACTATTCTCTTTAAACCAGAGGGGGTTGTATGGGAAAATTCCAGAACATCAGCAGTTTCTGAAAGACTCAAACCAGCCAACAACCACGTGACATTCAAAGTAAATCATCTTTATTCCCCATTCTGAGGTTGGTTTGAACTTCAGCAGGTTGCCTTGCATTGAATTGCTGCCACGTGATTGGTTGATTAGATATTTCTGTTAATGGGCTGTTGAACAGATCAACTTAACAAAGTGGCCAGTGAGTATATTAGACACATTTTTGCAGTTCTTCAGCCTCTTAACGCCTTCAATCAAGGATTCTTGCAAAGATTAAGTGTATGATGGTCACTGAAAGTTCCCTCTGTAAGTTTAATAAAATGATCTGGTTTAAAATGACAGGTCACAACTTGCACTCAATAAAATGAATTACCTTTGTGGTGAGAGTCCATTTTACTCCCTTTTCCAGGAGTTACATTTTCACCTAAGCTTTCAATTTAAAATACATTTTATTACTTACTGCACTAGCCTGACAGTTGACTTTTATCTATAATCAAGTACAATGTGAGAAAATATGCAAGGTTTAATGTTCATTTTCTTCTGAGTTGTATAAAGAAAAAAACCTATAACACATAAAGCATTTTGAATTTATTAACAGCGACAGCACGGTGGCGTGGTGGTTAGCACTGCTGCCTCACAGAGAATGACATGTGGGAGGTAGAAGAAAAAAACCTGTTTTTATAACAGTCACCAACAAGACCTTTGCTACAAAGTGAATATTTCTTTTGCAATTTTTAAAATTAATTAATTTTTATTTTTTATTTATTATTAATGTTGCTGAGTTTTTTAAATAAAATATTTTATAAAAATAATTCTTTACTTTTTTTACATTGCTTTTTTTTGGTGATTTTTGTGTTGCTGTACATTTAACACGAGTAGGTGTATTTCTATTACTTTATTATTATTATTATCATCATTATTGATAGCTAGATATAAGTTCATTTAGTCAGCGGAGGAGGAAGTCCGTTTTCTCTGCGCGCGCACTCGTCGACGTCACTTCCGCCGACCAGAAAACATGGCGGCTGCCAGTCCGTGTGATTCGGTACACTCGCTGCCCAAAGATATAGTTATTAAGACTGAGCCAGATGCGGAGGATGTGTCGGTCAAGCGGGACCCCATTGTCTCTCTCATTGCCCCGGTCAGCGGACTCCAGCCTCTCTCGTGGTCGCAGGACCACCGCCTGGCTGTGTGCACCTCCAGCTCCCTGTCGGTGATGGAGCTGGTGTGCGACGTCCACAGCAACAAACAGGACCTGACGCTGCACAGGACTTCAATCCCCGTCCCTGCTGAAGAATACAAACTGCGGGTAAGCAGCCGCCTGTAGTCACCTGTTACCTGCTAACACCAGCACTTTATAAGAGGGAAATATGTGAACCCGTGCAGCTCTGTAGCTTTAGCTTAGCCAGCTCAGAAATGGAACTACACTCATGGCTCAACCTGCACTCAGCTGCTGAGCCGTCTACAAGTCACGTGCTGCACTGTTTCGATTAGAAAACAATAACAAGTTATTCAGCGGACAGCATTATTTTTGTCTTTGTTTTCAGTTCAGTTTAGTTTGAGCTAGTTTATTTTATTTTTTGATTGATAAGAGAAACTGTGTTATAGGGTGCCAAGAGAGGGAGTGAGTGGCAGAGAAGTATGTCAGGGTGGCGCATAACGTGAGGACAACGTGACAATGGTGAGGTGTGCAGTCGGGGTTACAGGTGGGATATGCTCTTAGCTCCTTCGTGTTTGCAGTCCTGATGGACATGTTAACAGACGAAGTTAGGCAGGAGGCTTTGTGGATTATAATTTTTGCAGATGAGTAGGGAGCAGGTGGAAGAGAGCCCGGAGAGGTGGATGTACGTACTGGATAGAAGAGAAATGAAAGCCAATAGAAGCACAACAGAATAGGTGTGTGGGAGACAGCGGAAATGCAAGGAGCAGAGATGGTGAAGGTAGATGAGTTTAAATACCTGAGGTCAACCATCCAAAGCAACAGACAGTGAACAAACAGAAGGGAAGAAGAGACTGCAGGTGGGGTGGAGTGGGTGGAGACGAGTGTCAGGACAGATCTGTGACAGAAGGATAGCAGCAAGAGTGAAAGGGAAGGTTTACAAGATGGTAGTGAGACCTGCTGTGATGGAGACAGTGGTACTGACAAGATGCTCAGATTTTCACTGGGAGTGACCAGAATGGACAAGATTAGAAATGAGTCAGAGGCATGAGTCAGATTGAGCAGTTTGGAGACAAAGTTAGAGAAGCAAGGCTGAGATGGTTTGGACATGTGCAGAGGAGGAATAGTGGGTATAATGGACAAAGGATCTGCCAGGCAGGAGGAAAAGACTAAGACCACAGAGAAGACTCATGGATGTAGTGAAGGACAACATGCAGAGGGTTGGTGTGACAGAAGAGGATGCTAGGGACCAGGTGAGATGGAACAGATTATCTGTTGTGGTGACCCCTAAAGGGAGCAGCTAAAAGAAAAACAGTTCAATATTTTGATTATTAGCATCAGTGTTAGAGGGTTTTTTCTTTTAATAAAAATGAGGAATATTTGTCAAAAAGCTAAATTTAAGGTTAGAGTAGTTCAGCACTTTTTAAAGTTCGATACCTCACAGTCATGTAAGCAAGGCTCAATAGCCAAAGCCCCATCAGCAGGTTGTGAAAACAACACAGACTCAAACTAAGCCTGTTCAAACACCACTGATTTAAGGTGACATAGCAGCAGAACGCAGCCTCGCTGAGGGTCGAAAGTGCGGACGTCAAACCATACAGCAGTTTTTAAATTGAAGAAACTGTAAAAATGGGATATTTGCCAGTAGAAAGTGCTTGTGAGTAAAAAACTAAAAGCAAAGAAATCATGACATCCTAACAAAGCATCACGTCAATCAATCAAATTATACGGGAACATGTGGCATTTAGTTCCCGAGCATCAGGTGAAAGTTATGGGAGTGACAGGGGCGAAAGAGCAACAGTAAGTTTTGAAATTGTGTGTGTTGTGTACTCATGGACAAGGCAGATGCCGGCCAAGAAGCCACCAAAGGCAGGCTCTGTTGTAAATGCCGTCTCTTATTGTAACACCTCATTAACACCGGGTCATCGCGATACACCTGTTATCTGCCTTTAACAGCGACTGCGTCACCGCAGGATAAAAAGCTATTGGACAATCTAACATTTTACAAATGAGGATTATTTTAACACTTGGATGAAAATCCTTTGCAGCCTGAAGTCCAGAACCCCTGGACACCACCAAATGTTTCCTCCCTCGAGATGCTCTGCCAAGCCTGCACTGGAGCCACCTTTGGTTGCTGCTTTTTTCTGAGTCTTTCTGCTTTCAGTTTTGTACTTAATAACTGGGAAACATGCTCTATTGCAGGATTGGGCTGTTAATATTCCTAAGGGGCCACATGAGACACTAGGATTGTTGCAAAAGGTTGCACCAATATGCTTATGAAGAGATGGAACCGAGTTTAGCTTATTGGTGTTTCTCATGTTGCCCCTTTGAAAAACTATTTCTCACTCTTGCACTACTAGGTTAAGATCACATGACTGACTTGACCATTGAAGAAAATCTTTTTTTTTTCTTGAGAAACTCTTTGGTTGCTTTTGAAGTGTGCTTCATTGCTTTGGGTTGTCATCTATTTCCCTTGTTTGATCAGTTTTGTAGTATTTGGATGAATCCGAGCAGAGAGTATAGACCTGTGCACTTCATATTTCATCCCGCTTCTTCTCTCATCAATTAACACTAGTGACTCGGTTCCACTGGTAGCCATACCGTTGCCTCTCCCATGTTTAATAGGTGATGTGAGATGTTTTGGATCATGAGCTGTTCCTTACCCTCTTTCCCATCATTCTGCTACAAGTTCATCTTGATGTTTTTCCCATAACTGTGCACGCTCTTCTAGATGTTTTCTGGTCTTCTTGTTCAAGAGTGTAACCAGTGGTTTGCACTTTATTACTGTACATCCTCTGTTTTTGCATTCATGAAGGTGCCCTTTGATTGTAGACTTTGACAGCGGCAAGTGAGTGTTCTTGATTTGTCTAAATGTTGTCAGTGAGTTTTTCTTAACCATTTAAAGAATTGTGTGATCATCTCCTTTAGTTGTCTTCTGTGGTCTTTCGGGGCTTTTGGTGTTCCTGAGCCGGCCAGTTCTTTCTTTAAAGGATGTAGCAGATTATTGATTTGGCCACTACGAAAGTTTTTTCTGTCTTTTATGAAAGCTTTTTTTTAATATACCATAATGATGGTCTCCGTCACTAGCGTTGATACTTAATATAAGGTGCAAAGAAGTAAATAAAAGTCCAACACTCCACAACTTCACATTCTGTATTTGCTTAATTTGTCATAAAATAACAAGGAAACAAGTCTCACCTGGAAACTGCATGCCAGTCAATTGTCCAGTTATTTTTGGACCTAGAAAATATCCATCCATCCATCCACCCACCCACCCATCCATCCATCCATCCATCCACTTACTTTATGCTTATCCTGGGGTCGTGGGTGCAGCAGCTAAAACAGAGAAGCCTAGACCTCTATCTCCCCATCCAACTCCTCTAGCCCATCCTGGGAGGGGACAGTGAGGCATTCCCAAGCCAGCTGAGAGAGATAATCTCTCCGGCATGTCCTGGATCTGCCCCGGGGCCTCCTGTTATGTCTAAACAATTAATACACCATCAGAACGGAAACCCCTCGAATTAAAGCTGAAAGTGTGTGTTTTAATCACATTTTGATTGTTTGATTGAACGTAAACATATGCAGTCCCATATTAGCAATGGGAGTGTCTAACAACTTTTTTTGGAATGCCAGCTATGAATAAGTAAATCTTTTAATTGAATATTTGTGGAGCACAAAAATAATATTGGCTCCCTTGAGGAAAAATAGGGGCTGTCTTATAGCGTATTCCCAGTTGTCTCCGTCTGCAGAAGTAAAAAATAAATTCCTGACTCAGTTACAGATGCATTAACTTTGTACAAGACCTTTCAGAGCATGTAATTTTACACTGCTCACAAATTATTAAAGTCATGCCACTGTTGGTAAGTACCACATACATAGGTGATCACCAAAAGACATGTGTGAGTCTTGCAAAATAGTATTACTGTTTGTTTTCTTGTTAAACAGCTTGTGTACACATGTCTTAGAAAGAGAGCCAAGTTAATATTCACTTGTGTGCTATTAGTTTGGCAGTGGTGGATGTTTCTGTATTTTCATTATTGACTAAAATGAAAGGAAGATAATTAAAGTGATAGAATACAAATGCTGCTTATTATTTATTTTTTTTAAAGGGAGAGAGAAACAATTTTGCGGCTGTAAATTTGTCTCTGCGCAGCTGCTCTTGTGTATGAACACGAGTGCTTTTAGGTTCTTCCCCGGTCCAAAAATCCACTTGGCAGATACAGTATTGGACGTAGCTGAATTTTATAATCCACCAGGCACAGTGGCAGGCAGGCAAAGTTGGTTTCCAGCTGTCAATGGCTGATATGAATAACTGCTTTTAAATAGGAGGAACTGAGCTGGGAGCAGTAGGCTGTGGCTCACAAAGCACAACTTGTTTGTTTAGAGGCCAGAATACGGTTTGTATAATACGGTTTTTCTGTGGTGACACTGGGCCACGTTGTTCACCATTTACTAAAAAACATCCTGTATAAAAAAGATGACTTAGAACAGAGTGATTTATCAATTGCAGCCTGTTTGGTTACACTGTATCTGTGTTGTTTGTCCTGTTTGTTGACTTATAAAAAAATCTCTCTATAAGGTGCTTCTCTGTGAACTTTTAGGTAGGACTAAACCCAAAGCTGCAACCCTCAAGTACCTTGGATCTAAACTTGCATGCAGTTTTCTTGCATATTTTGCAAAGTATTATGTGTACTGTACTTAATCTTAACTTTAAAGCTTTTTAATTCTTAAATATATATTGTTTTTTTTAATCTTTTAAGGTGGGCCCGTCAGTAGAGTTATCTGAAGCAATGGTGAAGTTCGCTACACATCCAGACCCCACAGTAAGACAGGCGTTTCTGGCCGACAGCGTGATGAACCCATCGGTCGGCATGCACAAAGGAATAAAGTACGCTAGCTGGTCTCCGCTGGGCTGTGACTCGAGTGGACGCTGTCTGCTCGCTTGCCTAACGCTTGACCACAGACTTACCATTCACAACAGCCACAAGCATCTCGAGTGGAACGTGCTAGTCGACCTCACTAAAAAGTACAGCGAGAGGCTAAAAGAGCGAAATTATGCCAGAAAAGACAACAAACCGCCGCAGGCTAACCTGCTGGACTTTGACGAGCTGCAGCGGCGTTTCCGGATGCAGACGCCTCTGAGAATGGAGTGGTCGAGCATTTACACAATCAAACAGGTTCAGCCGGACAACACGGGCGTAGACGTGGAGATGGTCCTCCTCGCTGTCTTAATGGAAAACGGTGACCTCATTTTGTGGAAGTTTGTGTTGCCTTTTACGGACGGGGCAGATGTCACGTTTTATGACCTCGTGGAATCAGGTGTGAGCAGACCGAGTGACTTGGCGTGGTGGGAGTACGAAAATGCTGACCGCCGCATGAGCGGGCTCATCGTCGGCAGCGAGGTGGGACCCGTGAAGATCATGCCGGTCAGCCTCTCGGGGGTGAAGGGGTACTTCACCCTCCGTCACCCCGTCATTCTGTGGAAGGAGTGCGACGAAATTGCTGTTGAAAACATCAAGTGTGTCCCGCTGGTCCACCCGATCCACAAATCCAGCTGCAGCCTCATCGTCGCGTCACGCGGCTGTTACGTGTTTTGGTGTTTGCTCGTGATTTCTCCAGCCGGACTGAACGTACACAACTCTCATGTTGCAGGGCTGCACTCGCTTCCTGTGGTCTCGCTAGCAGTCAGTCAACAAGGTGTCGCGGTGTACACGTGTTCCACGGACGGGTGGATTAAAAAGCTGACACCAACATTTACAGAAAGCAATTTAATATTTAAGCAGGAGGAAATGATGCGACCCGAGAACCTCACGGGGAGGTGGATTCACGGGATTGCAGTGAGCCGCAACGGCGCGTATATTGCACTTGTCAGCACACAAGGTTTGGTTGATGGCTATCATCCAATTAACAGGACTTTCCAGGTTCACTTTG
Source organism: Apistogramma diplotaenia (assembly GCA_015052665.1). Taxonomy (NCBI): domain Eukaryota; kingdom Metazoa; phylum Chordata; class Actinopteri; order Cichliformes; family Cichlidae; genus Apistogramma; species Apistogramma diplotaenia. The sequence goes on along the minus strand of VOQJ01016987.1, from coordinate 13,854 downwards.
TTACCCTAAAAACCCCGGAAGCTGCAGCAGCGCTGCTGCTCAGGTCACCTACACAGAACTTGTATAAAATGGCAGACCTGCTTGACCTTGTGAGGTGGCAGATTCTGAAGCACAAGTCCATCCCGGCATCACTGCAGGAAGAGCTCGATCAGAGGATCCGGGAAGCAGACTCGCCCTATTTGTGGCGGTTCAAACTCTTTTTGGTGCGGATACTTTACCAGTCGTTACAGTCAAATAACTCAGATCAGAACTGGAAAGTAGCAAAAGAGGGAAACAAGGTGTTCATCAGAGATGAGGAGGAGGAGGAGGAGGACGGCGAAAAGAAAGAAGATTCTGTGAAAGAGGAAGTAAGAGAAAAACTGGAGGAGGATGAGAATCAGGAGGACCACAAGGCAGAGGTACAGGCTTGGATGAATACCGTGGAGACCCACCTGATGAGAGAAAACATGAAGAAGGTGTTGGGGGTGGTGTACCTCAACACCTGGCTAGCAGAGAACATCAGCATACCCACCTGTGGCCTGGTGGAGTACCTCTCTAAAGACACCAACGACAGAGCGTCAGAGGTAATGCCCACTGACTCACCTGTTATTTTTCCCTACTTATGTAGTTATTACGCTTTCCTTTATGTATATACATGCAGTTTTTAAACAAATCACCCAATCATGCTTTGACATGACCTTAAACTGGGTGCTCATGCTCAAAAACCCACCAATGTGGCTGAAACAAGTCTGAAAAGAAGAGCGGGGCTGAATTCCTCCACAGCGATGAGAAAAACTAAAGACATGGTAGTTAATCTTAGTAACAAAGCAACCATCTTCCTTGTGCTGTTTTCTTTGCCTGCGTTATACAGATTGGAAATGAATTCAGTGTTTTCTTTCACCCTTTGGTTCTGCATGCATTGCCCTCCTCAGGTCCTGATTGGCCACATCAAGAATAAGATGAACAAGCAGACGTTCTCGGAGCGCTGCAGCCTGTGTCAGGACGTGCTGCCCTTCACGGACCACAAACAAACCGTGTGTAAAAACGGACACATGTGGCTCAGGTATGCAAAGTGTTTTTGAGCAACTTTAGTAACTTAAAATGTCTAAAGATGCATGCTTCTCTTAGCGCTACCCCGACAGGGTGAGTAGGTGCACTGTAGGTTCAGACGCCACAGCTGAGCCCGACTGTCGGGACATGAATTGAATCTCAATGCCGAATGCCTCCTTCGACGGTTTATTTATCTTCTCGGAGCAGTAATCAAGGCTGCTTCCTTCTGATATTTACCCATGCAGCACTCTCATCGTCTCATAAATATCGTCTGTCAAACATTTCTCCTGCCTGCTCTCTAGCTTGAACGTGGTGCCTCTGGTGGGCATTGAGGGGAAATCTGTGCCCGTCAGCTGCACCTCAGCGCCGTTTCTGCTCTACTTTTATAATGTGCATGTGTGTGCGACTGTCCCTGGCAGCCAGCTCTCTAATGTATTTCTTTCGGTCTCCTCCAGGTGTGCGTTGTCATACCAGGCCTGCCAGACGCTGACGTTCAGACGGTGCCTCCTGCTGGATAGCATCGCCAGACTGCCAGAGCCTGAGGGTAAGCGCCACTTTCCATCTCCCTGCACCTCCGTTTCACAGTCGCGCTCTCGATCAGCCGCCTTCTCCTGTCACCTTCAACATCAGCCGCTGCCGCTCAGATCAGCGCTCGACATGTTGCTGTCCCGGCGTTTGCTAATTGGTTGTGACGAGAGGGGGCGGGCCTGACTGTGAAAACACACACTGATTGGCCAATGACCTGCTAGCT
>VOQJ01016987.1:0-10465 GCA_015052665.1 Apistogramma diplotaenia | reverse complement strand
ATAAAAAGAAGGGGGGGGGGGGGGTCATCTCAGCTCTTTATCAAACCTGCCTGAGCGCCTGAGGGGCATCTCTGCTGGTCATCCCAGCCTGTCTGAGCTAATGAGTGACAGGTCTGTGCAGTTGTGGCATCTGTCAGCATCAGGATTGTTTGCGCTACACCAGTTTCCATTTAGAATGAAATTCTTCACTTAAAAAAAAGTTAATAAAATATTTAATGACGTTAAATAATTAGAGATAAACAAACCAGCCATTCTAGCATCGCGAACACGTCAAAGACACTGCAGGGACTCAAACCAGCCGCAGCACCGTGTGTCTGTAGAGAGGGTCCAGCATCAGAAAGAAGAATCTCGTTTCCTCTTAAATGTGTTCAGTCTGTCAGAGCCGTGCATGCAGACGCATGACGAGAGAGGCCGGCCTTCCAGTGCTGGGTTTCATGTATAAAAGCTCAGCAGAACACGAAGTTGGAAACAGTTCACAAACTGTGATCATTTTTGAATACTCAGCATATTAAAATGGCATTTCCTAAAAAGGGTTGCACTGCGTTTGTGCTGGATGTGGTGGTCCTCATTTGTTATCCTTAAGTACACAGTGTGAATGTTCTTAAGCAGAGTTTCTCGTCTCAGGCTCAACGATGATCAGGCAGCTAATTTCTTCTTTTCCTTTCCTCTTAATTATTTCACCAACTTCTGATATCCAACATTTTCTCTTTCTTTTCTTTCTTTATTGGAGTCTGTGTCTCGACACCACCACCACCACCACCTCGATTGTTGCAGTTCAGATGTCACGATTTTTTTTTTGTTTTTTTTCACGAGTCCACCACCTTTGCTGAGGAAACGTTTGGATCATTGGCTTGTCCCGCTTTTCATGCTGTAGCAGGTTTCTGTCTTACATGAGCGTCACTTTCTGTGTCTTATGTAGAGAAAAGGGGGTGTGCCAGTATGCAGATCGCCAACGGCAAGCACGCGCCTGTGAATTTAGAATGATTCACTAACACATGCATGCCACTGAGAACAAATTGGCCAGTGTGCACGTTTAATGAATCCAGTGGAAATTCTGCATGTGTGCCTTTTCTTTCTTTTCGTGCACACCGTTGCGAGTGAGGCGCGTTGCTTTTACTTAAACTGTACTGCTGTCACCTACCAAAGTCCCTGATGTTAATTTCTGCACAGTCATTTTCGTTGTTAGCAATGCTGACAGTTGTTTTGTCTTCCCCGCAGATCCAGAGTGGATAAAGAAGATCCTGCAGGCACCGTGCACGCTCTGCGACGCACCCATGATTTAGAGCTAAACGATCGTTACAACCTCAGGGCTTCCCCGCGACCTTTAGAGCTCCCTGCTCTGACACCGGGTCCAATCTTTTCAGACATCACTGCTATTTTTCCTTTCTTTTTTTTTTATTTGGTGTATTTTGTTCAAGTTTTTGTTACTTTATATTAAAGGCAAATAAAAAGCTTTGAATATTTGTTGAAACTCTTATTTCACTCTGGTTACAAAGTGTGCAGGGTGTGCTTTCTGCTTCTGTGGTGTTAAATTAATATTTTACTGAGGTAAAACATTTTGGAGTCAAACTTTAGATTTCTTTACCCCCCCAAGCGTGCATTCCCAGTCAGTGCGTTGTTTGGACAGGGATGCTCAGAAACAAAGTTTAAAATGTGGTTCTATGTGGAGGTTTTTCATTATTCAGTAGGACTTCAGGGTGCCATAAATAAGCTCCCTCATTTTCCTCATGTTGACTCTATTTCCAAACCTTTGGTGTAGTTTTTATTGCAAGTAAGTGGAACTTACTGTGCAAGTCCTATTTTAGTGGGGCTTTTTTTTCTTCTCTTTTTTTGAGTGTAGCAAATAATACACTCTGAATAATACATACTTTGGAAGAAACTCAACATACCTACTTTAATTGGCACTGTAAAACAATTTCCAAGCTCTGGAAGGAGGAGGGGGTGGGGGGTGGCGCTCAGTCATTCTCTCAGATGAGGACTTCCGCTAATGTAAACGCAGAAGAGAAGAAGCGGCGAGGCAGATGAGATGAGCAAGAGGCAGGAAGAAAGCGAAAAGTGTGCTTAAAAACCCAGCGCGTCCCTCCCACGGGAGCCCCTTGTAATGAGATTCAGCAGTAATGAGGGACAGAACATGGCGCCAGATGTGATTCTAATTCTAATCAAGGACGGGAGGGTGGAGGTGATGGAGCGGGGGTTGGGATAGAGAGCATATTGTTAAATACAATTAACCCTTTTTTCATATTTGGAGAGAACAAGGGCTGCAGGGTGGGGTTCCAGGCTGAGCAGCGTGTTCTCTGGCCCTCCCTCTTGTTGTAGAGACATGGAGGTTGGCTGCTGGTGATCAAAGAGGAAGCTGGACCTGGGAGACTGGGCCAGCAGCAGAGCCTCTCCACTGCGGCCTTACATCTCCAGGCCCGACGGGGGTGGGGTTGGGTTTGCCCCTTCCTCTGGTGTCACCGGAGATGATAGCCTGCCCCGGGGCGAGGAGAGAGGAGGCAGCTCTGCTCCAAACTCTCAGGAGCTCATGAAAGGGAACCTTTTTACTTTATTTTTCTAAGCCTGTATTTCTCAGTTCAGTGGTGGCATTTATTGGCCCAAGACTCAGAAGTTTCAACACGTCTGTTGGAAGAAAAGGGACCGTCTCCCGTTTTGCTAGAAATTGAGGCGTTTATCACATTATCCTGTGCAGTGCTGCAGGAGATGCCCACGACTACTGTGTAATTAGTTTGCTCTTAAGCTCCATAAGGCAGTCCCTGTTTTAAATGAACAGCTCTGAGGCTTTAAAAACACATCTAGAACTCTTTAGCTTCTGGTGTGGCTGCTGCTCTACGCGGGCTTCACAAAAGTATAAATCTCCTGCACTTACACCACATTTCCCTTCCCTCTCCCCTGCTCCTAGCCCATAAAAAATATATATATATATATATATAAAAAACCTGAAAAATTTCAAAATTTATTAACAAATGTGTAGGATACACAACCATCAACAATAGAAATTATTTTTTTTATAAAGCTCTTAATAAGGATTGCTCAGTTTTGACTTCGGCTAAAAAAAGTCAGTTTATTAGTCTTTTCTTGTCTTCTTCATCGGTTTGTTTCAAACCATTGTTTACCTCCCTGTGATGTCCTCTGTGATTTCTTGTTTTTGTTTGTTTTTATATCAGACGTGCATAAAATCACACATAAAAGATTTTTTTCCCGCACTTTCCTGATGTAAGGTGTGATGCATGTTGCACCACTCAGCATGATGCGGCATTCCCAGGTGCAAACCGATACACACACAAGCGCACTTTACAACTTTTAAGCAACATGTAAAAATGAAAAAGTTTATTCATTTTAAGTGCACTTTTAATACTTTTCCATATTAGTTGTTGCATATGTATGGTCATATTAAACACTGGCGCATCCAGAAGCTGATAATGGATGAAATGAGGGGCTGCACTAAGGCTCAATATAAGATATGCAGGTAAGGATTATTTTGAATTTTGCATCCTTCAAAGCTAACCAAAAATAAAAGTGTGGACGTTTGCACTGTTGGTTAAGACCTCAGACATACTAGAGTACAACTAGGATGGCAAACCTCCATGTGACCAGGAAACAGTGGCTTTTTTTAGCTGTCTGAGATCAATCGCGCAGAGTTGTGGTGAACAGCTACTCACTCTGAGGTTCAACAGCACACTCAACCGCTTGGTGAGCATTTTTGGCTGCAAAGCAGTTGCACGGATCGCCTGGCGGCAGGCAGTTTACTGTAAATTGCACTAAATTTATCACAGAAAAGTTTGTGCGTGATAGTTAGGAGTGTTTGTCTGGAATAAGCGCAGTGCCAAAACTTCCACTGGCTCCAGTATAGACCCACACCTCTAATGTAGACGCAAACACATTTGCAATTTATGAGTTTATTGCCTCATTATCGCACACATTGCATGTAATTGCCAATCAAATACTCTCTCAAAAACTGATAGCAGACTGACTGCCTTGCTGCTGCACTGACACACCTTCTTAAGGGCAAAGAGATTACAGGTTGACTGCACATGGTCACAATAATTTGGTTGTGCTGCAGTCTCCAACCACTGTTTCCCCAAGTATGACTGTAGCCTAAGTTAAAGTCACTAAAAGCCCTGTATTTAGCTTTTCATTAGATGGTATGGTAGGCTGGTGGTACACGGTGCCTTCGTGGCAGTCAGGTTTCTTTTTTATCATCCTGGGGATTTGTTGCTCGTTGTCTTGTTTGTCAAGAGCAAGTGGCTGCTCGGGTTGTAATGTTCCTGTCACTGATAGGTGGAGACCAGCGCTGTTAGAGGTTAGCTCTGTTTGGTTGATCCTCCTCCTGCTTTAATATAATAATCTGTCAAAGAGCATCTCCACTAGTAATTACCTGCTTCCCCTCCCTTTCTCTCCCAGTGTCTTTGCTCTCAAGACTTCAAACAGGGGATTTTTCTCTTTGCATACAATATTTATATCCTTTATGTCAGTGGCTGGAAGGCATAAAACATTCATGGCACCTTTTCACACCTTAATTTCATTTGATACTCCTTTTGTTTTGTTTAGAATGGATTTCGAACATGAGTCCCGCTGTATTCTCTCGAGGGTATCGATTTGTTTTGTTGCTTCTGAATACTTCAGTTTAAACTGTAGAACATGGCAGCTGCTTCACTGCCTCCGACATATGACTGCATCACCTGTTGGGCTCACAGCAGTGTGTGTCATTTCCGGAGGAATGTTCAGGAGGAGCTGATAACGTGGTTGGGCAGCAGTAAAGTATACATAAATGCTTTTTCTGTAATAATTCTGGTTGAATTAACAGAAGACTGTATTACTGAATTGTGAGGAAGTGCCGTGATCAGAATACTACAATAAGAAACTAACATTGTTAGATTACTGTTGAGTCCTATAATCTAAATGAGGACTAAATTTTCATCATTCTTATTCTATTGCAGCACATTAGTGTACAAGTAGAAGAACCTGAATTATTGAAATTCACTGGATAATCTTGGGATGTGTTGGCAGTTCTTTGGTGATGTGTAGAGCTGTGTTGTCATTGGGGACAGAGTCCAAATATGTGGAACTTGGTTGCCTGCTGATTGTATGGAAAATGCCAACTTGTCTGCAAACACTTGCTAACTACCAGGCAAATGGCAAAAAACTTGAAAAACTATGGGCAGAGAAAGATCACCTTCAAACTAAAAGTTCTGCCTCAGTTGCAGCTTTTACTTTGAAGGCAGACAGCCTTGGTTTCTGGTTGGTGTCGCACTGCTCACAGCGGCAGGCGTGAGAGTGGCAGAGTACAGGCAACCGCGGCAATCTGCTACTGACCAAAGCAACTGCAAGGTTTTTACCAACTATTTGAGGAATAAATATTTTTCCTTCTTGTCCGGTGGCTGCCAGATGGTCACGCACCAGTCTCATGACTAGGACCATATTCATTTAACCCTCTATTGTCAGACAATTTTGTGGACACGTTAATATTGGTGGTCACATGCAAAACCTCAATATAGGCCTGGAAAATGTAGCCCAATAGCCACAGGGCTTGTCTCAGTCTTCTTTTTTATTTTGGTTGATTACGTTTCCTTATGTTCTTTCGAACAGTCTGCTAAGTTTGTTTTTTGTATAGTTTTTCTTTTTTGCGCTTCTGTTTTCCAACTCAAATCCATCCTGAGCTGCTGTGTTTGCCTGGTAATCACTGTAAACCGTGTGCGCTTCCTCCATCACTCCTCCAGCCAACTTGCAGGAGGGCACAATGAAGAGTCAAGTAGAGACAAGTGAGCCATTTTATACATAAAAACTGACTGAATAAGCAGAACTACAAACCTAAAAAAAAAAAAGGACAAATGTTGTGACTTAATACTGTTTTAACTGTTCAGCTGATCCACTTACATTCATTAATTATAGTAGGCTAAATTATTCATCACTGTAGGTGAACAAAGCTTTCCTGCAGGCTTGTTCTTTCTCTTCATGTGCATTTGTGTGCTCTTCTGTCACCAGTGCTGGTAAGAGAGCTGCTGTGGTTTTTGTGTTGTGGGCCACACATTGTGCATTATGGCACATGGATAATGCTACCTTAATGGATGCACTTAACTAGTTCCCCCATCAGAGTGCTGATTTTATCTGTGATCACAGAGGAAGACAATTGGACTGCGGAACAGATCACCCAACACTGTTGCACACCAAGTATGCCTTTATAGCCTCTCTGTGGCTTGTATTCCCATACAATCCCTCTTCCTGCGTGGAAATGGACACAAATGCGTGACCATGAATCCAGCTTCAGATATTCATAATTTAGTTCACTCCTTTGATTGCCCAGCCCATCTGACAAAATCTTGTTTCTCTTTTCTTCTATAGTTACTTTATTTACATAGCATCCAGACAGGAAGCAGATAGTCCCTGAGCAGTGAAATAAACATGGCTGTCTATAGAGTCTGGGCCCAGAAATACATCACAATAAACAGCAACAATCCAGAGCCACGTCTGACTCCATCAACACCCCCATGAGGCTCTCTCTTCTGTTTCTAAAGTCTGCTAAACTGAGCCGCATCCCCCCCAAACTTGTCAGTGCTAATGAAGTCAGTATGCAAGGTTGTCTTCTTTCTCCAAACTGATGGAGTGAACGTGGTTGTCTAACTGGTTGTCTAACTACCCCCCCATGCTATCCCCAGGGAAGCTGCTGGGGGGGAGCGGAAGCAGGGAGGGCAGTGACCCGAGACCAGCCATGAGGCTGTACGAGGAGGAAGACGGGGAGGTTGCATGTCCATCATTAGAGTCACTATTTGTTCGAGGCTTTGGGTGCACCGAAGTGTAACTAATACTGAACAGCAGAACGGACACGGAGAGGGAGGGCCACTTTTTACTGCTACATTAATTAAGCTCATTCTCAACATGCTCCCCAGCTCCTCTTCTTCTGCGATAATTAAGTGGAGGGGTTGCATTGTGTGCGGTCGGTTTAACCTTTTGTGATGGTTTGCGCAACATCTCTCACTTTCAGGGGTCTGGAGTGACTGGAACACTACATTTGACCTAAAGAGCTGTGCTTTTTTTAACCTTCGGTGTTTCATGTCTAGAACTCAAAGTGCAGTGTATGTAAATCCCAAAGTTGCTCATTAAATTAGTAGTGAGTGGATTACCAACTGGGAAAAACAGAGCACTTGTCCCAGGCCCAGCAGACCACCGAGAGGCTTGAAGGTTTCAGTTTTACTTTGTGGCAGTCAGTTTGTAGGGACATGATAAATTACATACAGCTACTTACTAAGGAAGTGGGTGGAGTAAAAGATGCTACATATTTATGTACAGAAATCAAAGTGTAGGAACGCTGGATAAAAATACGTTATTTGGTAGGTTGGGTACACCACTGTGGGACAAATATAACCAAACCACAGATACAGAATCCAGGTAAATCAGATAATGAAAAATTACACACGATTTAAGTGACTTTAGCCCATCAAGATCACCATCTTGAAGTTGCTTCTTGTTGGTGAGCTCTGAATTAAAGTCTAGATTGAAGGCCAGTGGAATTTCAATTTATAACATAGGTGAAGGAACTTTACTTCATCCACTCATTAACAAGATTTGGGAAATGGCTTAAGTGTTTACAGTAATTATGACTGGAACAAGGGAATAACTCAGGTGGTGCAGTGATAAATTTACCACAGGGTGGAAGTTCAGGTGGATGGGTGGGTCAACAAGATATTGGACTATAATAAGCAAGACACCAAATTGCCTTTTTTCCAAACTAGAAACATTCCAACCAGCCACCCTCAGACTCTGTGTTTACCAGGTTTGCACAGATTTGTGTGGTGGCTGTATGGGCGGGGATTTGGGATTATTTCTATTTTAAACTGGACAAAACCAGCAAGCTTCAGGATCTAAATGACATTTTAGTGTTAGTGTGGGGAGGGCACAGGGTGATGCTTCCTATCACCAATCAGTTGGACAGCAGCCACTAAACACCTTGTTTTATGTACTGTCAGTACACGCTTTGAGTAATGCTTCACAATTAAATACTTACCAATTAGAAAACCCAACAGTCACTTGGCGACAGTGGGAAGGAAAAACTCCCTTTTAATAGAACCAGGCTCAGAGAGGGGCAGTCATCTGCTCAGGAGAGAGCAACAGGACAGAAGACACACTGTGGAAGAGAGACAGAGACTAATTATAAGTAATGAATAAATGAACAATGGGGTATAAACAGAGTAGGTGAATGAAAAGTGCATCATGGGAACCTCCCAGCAGCCTAGGCCTATTGCAGCATAACTAAGGGAGGGTTCAGGGTCACCTGATCCAGCCCTAACTATTCATGTGTCCAATCCTGTGTCAAAACCCCCCCCAAAAAAACCCCAATAACTGTAGGTTATCATCAGATATACGCTCATCAAAATCTTTAGTTATGGTCTCAAGTTTGCAGTACTATGAAAAGTTATTTGCACTTTTCTGATTTTTGTTTTTGCATATTTGTCACACTTACAAATTGAAGTGTGTTAAAAACATTCAGCCTCTTCTTACATCATGAATTAACTGTGATTAACCATATTTTTTGGAAAGCTGACTTCCAATTAGCCGCACCCAGGTATGATTACTGCAAGAGCTGCTGAATCAATAAATTATTTAAATCAAACCCGGCATGTCAGTCTGACATAATGAAGTAGGTTAAAAGACTCAATAAAGCAGCACATCGTGCCATGATCTTAAGCAACTCAAGAACAGATGAAAAACATCAATGACATCTATCAGTCTGGAAATCCATCGAACCACAAATGGAGAAAAGTTGGAACAGTGGTGAACATTCAGAGGAGTGGCTGGCCAACCAGAATTGCTCCAAGATCACATCAATGACATCAATAACACAGTCAAACATGGTGGTGGTCATGTGATGGTCTGGTCTACTTTGCTGCTTCAGGACTTGCCATAATTGATGGCAACACGAACTCTGCTCTTTAATCCTCAGGGATTAAAATGTGTTTGATTACATGAGACACCAAGTGTGACAAATATGCAAAAATACTTTTTCGTAGCACTGTGTTAAGCTTCAGATCACAGGATATTATATTTTACAATAGCATCTTTTTGTTATACTCCTTGCTTAATAAATGGCATCTCTGAAGATCTTGTTAAGCTTTTTCCCAATGACACAATCAGTTATTGCTCAGACTCACCAAAGCCCCTCACAGTGCGACTGTTCTCACGCAGAGCAGTGCTGTCCATGCTGAGCAGACGAAACTCAGTGTGCAAAACCAAGTCACAGGCAATTTTAGACGCAATGAGCATGAGTGAAAATAACCATTCAAAGCTGAATATTATGTCTAATATTTAAAGCAAACTGATGATCCCAGTTAATGTCGGTTTATTCAGACTTTCCACATAACATGCTTCTTGTCAAATAGGTGGAAACAAGAAGATTTGAAATTCAGCAGAACCGGTAAGCCCATGGAGGCGGTGATGAGGGGCCAGAAAACACTGTTCCTTTACTGTAAGAGGCTACGAGCTGAAAAGATGAGGAACTACTGGTTTCTTTGTTTCATAGACTTCGACTATGGATGTCTTATCATCTAGCAGTAATTTACAGCCATGAAGAATGAGTTCCTTTGATACTTGAATGGATTTCTCTGCTATAAATTATACATGCTGTACGATTCTAATTCAGAACTGATTGCTGTATTTACACAATGGATCTGACTACATTCCAGTTTAATGAGATCTGTTTGATACAGCTTTTGGTGTGATTGATGGACGGTTGTTTCTTTCTTGCCTTAAAATGCTCTATTTTCTTTCTTAGTTTAAGATGACAGTGATAAGCGAACAAAAAGCTCTCCCGGCTCTGCACGAGCGTGTTTCTGCAGATCATAAGTGAAACACAGTGTTCAGCAGGCCTGCAAGACATCGCGTAGTGTTCGTGACTGCAGCGGATGACGGGTGTCTGTCTCCATCAGCGCTGGCACCGTGAAGTGACAGCTCTCTGTAACGGTGACAAGTCAGGTTCCAGCGGAGACAGATTGCCTTCAGGTGGCTTCATTTTCAAAATCTCAGCAAGAATGTGGAGCGCTTAACTTTCCTTTTGATGGCTGAAGGGCTCTCGGCGCCTTTTATTTTTCAGATTTCAGCAGGAAGAGAATGTGGGGGGGTGGGGGGGGGGATGGCTCATTTGAGGGTTTGCTTTAATATCTGTCTTTCGGAGATCAGAGGGTGTCATATTCACACACCTCATATTTCCTAGCATCTATCACAGGCTATGTAAAATTCCCTTAAAAGTGCATTATGCAATATAATAGCAGGTTTGGGTGACATTTAGCTGCCAAGGGGAGGAAGGCTAGTTACAGACCTATTGCCTTTTACAAAAAGAATTTCATCACACAGTGAATCTTTTGGGAATTTCTCTGGTTTGTCTTGCGATTGCAACCGATGACAAAAATTAGACATGAACTTTATGCCTTTCCCATAGACAAATATGTTTCTTCAACAAGCTTTTGGGGAGGATTTT
>VOQJ01016986.1:3408-15912 GCA_015052665.1 Apistogramma diplotaenia | reverse complement strand
TCTATTATATCCAATCACAGTGTGAGGATGAATATGCTGAACTGCAGAAACAGGTGTGTGTGTGTGCAGAGATAGAGATATACCCCCACCCCACACACACACACACACACACACACACACATCCATCGGATAGACTTAGGTTCGTTTTCATCAGTGCATCATTATATTTTAAAGTGGAAGGAACACGCCTGACAGCATCATACTGAAAAGCTCATATTTTACAGAACAAATTACTGTGAAAATTTACACTAAGAAACTGTTTATGTAGATTATAATAGAAGCATTAAAACAATAGGTGATGTTGCAAAATATAATAGGTCCATTAAAATAATAGTATAATTACAAGCAAACAACTCCTAATATTATACAGTAAAGCTTGTTCTCAAAACAGCAAATTATTATAATTTTACATTAAGAAACTGCTTATTGAGACTATAATGGGAACATTAAAATGAGAATAACAGCACAGACGCTGACAAATCTTTATTTGGATTTTAACAGGAGCATTTTCTACAATGTGTGTCTTTTGTCACCCGATCAGTGTTCGGGTCAGTTAGCATTCATGCTGCTAACAACCTGATCTTCTTACTTTGCGAGTGCAGTGGTTGTGAATCTCTGCACTTATGGCACATTTATAAATACACACAAGCACATGCCAGAAAACAGACAAAACAAAAATTCTGCGATAAGAGGAAGGAGCCTTGGAAATGTTCTAATGCACTTCCAGCCTATCTACAGCTTGATGTTAACTAATAGGTGTTGTGACAGTAGAGCAGGGAAGGGGGGCTGATTCAGAGAGATGCTTCTTATTGGATCATTACCGAGGGTGGTGCAAAGAAATAAGACCCACTTGTTTACCATTTGAATCCTTGCACTAAGCTGCCTGTCAGAGAGCAGATACCGCTATTATAATAGCGAACTGAATCCACATGGAGATGCACATCAACACTCTTTCTCATGCACACATGGAACTTGTGTGTTTTGCAGCTCTGGGAATGTGAAAGAAAAGCAGACTGTGAAGGTGTGTGGCGATGATGGTGATCGCGGCACGCGTTCACCATTTATTCTCAAGAAAGTGACCCATCAGCCAGCAGATGGCACACTGGCAACAGACTGTTTGTGGTATGTGTGGAAAATTCCAACAAGTTCAACTCTCCAGACTGCATTCCTGGCTCATCTTCGCTGGCCTTGAGAAAGTCCTGAATCTACATGCTTTGATTTGACTAAATTGGAATTCTAGCCTACTATCATGCCTCTGCTCTCACTATAACCTTAGCATGTAGCGTGCACAGGCAAAACGCTGAACTCAAGGTTATCCACTCCGGCACACTGAAGAAACTTACTCCGAACTTACTTTTTTCTCTGGATAGGGTGATATTTTTGTTTTGGAAATAATACAATAAAAAAAATATCCTGCAAAGATTTATATGACTTGTGCTATTGAACATTATAAGATACACTGATGAGTATTAAAGGAAAATACCCTGTGTATGAAATGCAATAAATAGTCATATTCACTTCTTGTTATGAACATATTGTTCTTCTTCAGTGTGAAAGCGTCTGCACGCTCTTTATCGCTGTCATTCGGAGCTGCTGCTAATCTTCCTCTATGTGTTTAACCTTGTCAAGTGGTATGAAAGCCCGGTTTCACGTTCAGTGTGTGAGTGCAGACACACGCGGCAGGATTGTTGCAAATAGATATGATTTCATGTCAGAATATGACTCGTCTGTTAATTAAAAAAGCAAGCGGCAGACTTCCGAGGAACGTGAACTCATCGTTACCTGTACAGGACGTCTTTGGAAGCAAATTTATTTATTGCCCTCATGCTGCTATAAATCACGCTGTATGTTTTCAATGATCTCATCAAACTGGTGATCAAGGAAAATGTATAAATACACACAATAAGGTGTGTGAAGCAAACCCGGCCCTCTGCAGACCTGCAGTAGTGATTGTGTTTAACAAAGAGCAACTTAGTTGTGGACAAACGCAGAAAGGAAAAATGCTTCTGGGATGCATGGAGTTAAAAAAGTGAAACTCAACAATATAAAAAGAAATTCTTTTAAAGAAAGGAACTAAAAAGAGCTCTGTAGCTAACAGCATTATCTGTTTGGTGTTACAGTGCGGTTGCATCATGCCTCTCAGAACAAAACTCCACACTCACATCTTTGCTGACAATGAACACTGAAGTTGGCAGAAATTTGCTGTGAAACGAGACAAAAGTGTGCAGTTTATGAAAAAAAGTGAGGCAACCTCCGGGCCTCAGGCTTTTGTCAGTGGGCATTTCTTTTCAATGACCTATCACGCTCCGAGTGTAGGCATTGATACGGCTTAGAGACGTTTCACATTGTGTCAGAAGTGTACGAGATTTAGTTTTTTTTTTTTAATGTGCAGCTGTTACTGCTTGGTCAGACTTGAATCACTGTCACAGCCTGTTTGCATTGCCTGTGAACGGCGCGCCGCTCAGACAAAGGAACGGAGCGCCAGACGTCATGACCGCTTAATTGTACAGCATGAAAGCAGATCAAGGATTAAACTGTTGATAACGTGATAAAACACTCAGACGGGGCATATTGATCAGCCATTCGGCACCGTCTCTCCGTCCTCTGTAAGTGGGTCATTTATTTTTGCTCGAATCTGGTTGAGTAAAAGTTTGCCAAGGATTTGCAGTAATTATCTCATCCTTCTATAGCCGGCACAGCATGGGGCCTTGGTAAATTACACATCTCTCTCCGAACTCCTGGATGGTTTATGGCCGTGCATTATGCATAACTGTGCTGGAGCGCCTTAAACATCCCCCAAGTGGATTGAAATAAAGTTGACGCTGCTCTTTGTTTGGAGCTCAACATAGTCTTTATTTGGCAGTGCTGAATCGGAGGTTGCTGTTAAAGCGCGCGTCTTAATTATTTGGAAGACTTTTTCCCCCTCTCCCCACTGGTTTGTGAACACCTGGAGTGTTTTTAGTGGGATCCAGATGGGCGGATGCTCGGGCCATCCACGGGGAAATGCTGGTTACAGAGTGTGTCGCTATGCAAAGGGCTTAAAAAAAGAAAAGAAAAGAAAAGAAAAGAAAACACAGTCTGATGTTCACTGAATTCAGGGGAAGAGGAAAAATCGGCGTGTGCTATCAGACGTGTTAAAACGATTTTGTGACCTGTGGAAGATTAGAAAAAAATTCTCGTAATTTTATATAAATCTATTAAATTACAATGTATGTAAAAGCTCTTCCACACAGGCTTTATCTAAAGGTGCAGGACAAAGGTACTGAGTGTGGATGGCTTCATAAAATAAAATCCAAATTCATACGCCTATATGTTCCTGTTAAATGGCTTAAGTCATTGTCTGATCTTTGCAGCCAAATTATTTTACTCGTTGATTTAATTGATTCTGTCCACTACATAACTCATAAAACACCAGAAACACCACACATGTGAATTATGTGGGAAGTAAAAGACCCTTTTCTAATATTAAACCTCCTCCACTTGAAGCAGTTCTTGTGACCAGACTCGGTTGTTCATGTCACTCTTTAAAGCGGCCAAATATGTCCTATAATCACTGTTATTTTGTGTTATATTCTCCAGCTCAGCAAATGCTCCTTCTGTGCCAAGGAGTGAATGGGATGAGAAAAGACGGGGAATCCGTGGTTTGGAATCACCACAAGCAAAGTTTCCAGGGTGAGTCACTGACAGTAAACGCTAGCCCACAAACTCACGAAATGAATAGGACTTTTTAGTTATTGGCACCCCCTAAACGAGACCCAGAAGCCACCTATTAGCGAGTAATCACCGTATAACTTAACACCACTTCTCCCCTCGAAGCAGGGATGAAACTGATCCACACACTTGCTTCTTGTTTCTACTGCTTTCAGATGAGGAAAGCACAAGTAAAACACAGCACGACTTGTAGGCTGAGGAGTTTATTCTTGCTCAACTCAGAGAAATGATGCAACAGCGAGTACACATGCCTCAAATTAAAAACTTGTAGAGTGAGGAGAAAAAAAAATCACAGCAATGCATTTAATTAATTTTCCAGGAATCTTTCACTTTGCATTTAAAGAGTGCACATCTCAGATCAGGAAAACAGAACAAGTACATTTACATTAAGTTACACGTCCATGACATTATGATGCAGCAGCAGAACAGCAGCTCGGACACCATTTCAAACATTACAAATATAAATGCATCCACTTCCCTGCAGGCTCCGTCCTCAGCTCGTGTCATGCTTTATGCAACAAGTTTTCTACACAGTCTCAAAGTTCATTTACCGAAGCTCACTTACAATCAGCTGTTTTAGGCACAATCAGCCCAGATTCGTCTGCTTCTAACGTAGAAACAAACGGAAGAGGCAGAGCGAGAATATCACAAGAAAAACTCTCAACCTACCGAGTGCAAATTCTGATTAACTCAGAAAAGCATCCAGGCTGCTCAACAGGCTGCCTACAGACTCGTGAATAATGAATCTATCACAGGTTTCCTTTTGCTGGTGACTCGCAGTATTCTCCGTCTATGCGGTCACAGCGGAGCCCTGAAAGCAAAGCGCGCTGGGCACTGATGGGCGCGAGCCTGTAATTAGGAGGTCTGTCTGTGTGCGGCACTTGTACAGTCTGTGTGTTAAATGCGACGACGGGCAGCCGAACGACGACGCTCAAGTCATGGAATATAAATTAGTTCTGAGAATTTCGGGGGCCGGGTTTAAGGAACTGATGACGTTGCCTGCTCGACGTCCTGTGACTGCGGATTGAACCAAAAAGCGGGGGGAAATTACTTCTTATTTTTTATATTTTTAAAATTTCACACATTTGCGCGCTGGTGTAAACACTGCGTCTACATTTTATTGCTCTATAAGCCGCTGCGCGTAAAAGTCTGTGGAATATCTGCTTTGGAATTGGGTTGTTTAGATGCGCAGGTGGGGAGGCGTCTCTCCCTCACCCCGGAGGAGTGGTACGGTCCCGGGCTCAAATTCCGAGAATTGTGCTCGTCTGATTCTTAGAACTGGGGTTCTTAGAAGTGGTGATGCAAGAAGTTTCTAGGAAAGCGCTACCAGGTGATTTTTTAAATTCCATTTTTTGGCTTTAATTTGGCGCGAAGTTGTTATGTGTAGTGTGCTGCTGTTGCTGTTTTAGACATGTCTGTTTGTGCTTTTTGTGCTGTCGTGGTGTCAGAGAGGCTGTGACAGCGCTGTGAGCGCAGGGTCGAAACTCTGGAGAGGCTGCTGCGGGTTGACAGCCCCGTCGCGCTCTCGTGTGTCGGCGCTGCGCTCCTTGCCGTGAACCAGCGGGGCGGGCTGCAGCCCCCGCTCCGCGCAGCTGTGCTGAAGCTCCCCTTTGTCGCGCTGACTGCCCGTCTTGTCATAAAGCTGTAATAACGCCAGGGCTGGGTGACTCCGCGCGGCTCCGGAACGCTGTGTGCGCGCTGTCCGGGGTCGCGTGAATCAAATGTGGCTGGCTGCGTTCACCCGCTCTCTGACTCACTTTGTGTGCGCTCGCAGCGCTGTCACACGAACTTTACCGGCAGCATGTCAGCCGCGGGTTCCCAATATTGTTACTCGGTTATTTGCTCTAATGGAGCGCAGAAAGCTGCGCCGAGCGAGCCCTCCTGTTACCGTAACACTCTAGCGGAAATATTAGAGTTGGAAGGCGCGCGTGCGTGCGCGCGTGTTTCCGCGGCAGAGGCTACAAGTTTGTCTCTTATGTTTCCACTGTGACTGCGTGATAACCAAACTACAAGTTGAGATCTTTTCAGCCAGTCGCGCGCACTTTCGGTTACGCACAGTTCGAGCTGTTACACCCGAATCGAACCAAAGTCTTTTCTGCAGCCTGTCATTTAAATGGAGTTTTACAGCTGTAGTCCAACAGATTTTTCTAATGTCCAAAATACAAATAGAAAGTGCTTCATTATTGGCCGTCAGTCGGTCTAAGGTGCACTCTGTTCTGCTTCTATTTTCGGACATATCCAGTTACACCGCAGTTAAGAACCTGTCAGAAATCCCGTTCTGTCTCAGAAAGCCTGCTCTTCTTTGACTTAATTAAATGTTAGTTTTCGCTGAAGTTATTGACCCAAAAATACGCACGAAGACGCTGGCGAGCTGCGCTGCGGGGCTTCACCGGCTCCGCCACAGCAAACAAGTCAAACTCTCAGTAGTACAAACCTCCCAGCTGCGCCGGTGAGGGTTCACACAGTGACATGGTGAGGACATCTCGCGGATGTTACTGTGCTCAGAAAAGATTAGAGGAAAAACTGTCCTGAAATGATTTCCCTGATTGTCCCAGTTCCGACTCCGCTGTGCGGAAGCAGAGCCGGACTCACTTTATTTTTACATCTAATTACGAAGTCATGCGCAGGTGTTTATGTACACATTTTAATAACAAGGCTTAACTTTTCTCTCTGAAAATTACGTTTAAAAATTATAGATCTATATTGTGAATATTAATGCCCATTAAACGCGCTTAAAATGTTGCTGTAAATAATCTAAGAGTAGAGGTTCACAGAGAGAAATGACTCCAAGAGGAAATTTAAATGTCTAGACAGTGTTTACTTAATAAAGGGCGCCGCCTCCTGGTGATGTGTGTGCTGCCTTCAGAGCCAAAGCGGTAACTTCAGCCCAGATGCACGCTGTGGCACTGCAGCCAAATTCAAGCCTGTTCTTTTTGTCTTGTCTTTGTAATGAAACACTCTGTATGCTGTTTTCTCCTTTTTGCAGAACTTGATAAAATGGCTTGCGCAGCAGACAGCTGCATACAGTTCACACGCCATGCAAGTGACGTTCTGCTCAACCTGAACCGGCTGCGCAGCAGAGATATCCTCACAGATGTCACCATCCTGGTTAACAGACAGCAGTTTCGTGCACACAAGACCGTTCTCATGGCTTGCAGGTATGTGCAACTAAAGCCAGCTTTTCTGCTCTGTGTGTGTGTGTTTTGAAGAAGTGACTGATCTGTGCATCCTCCTGTCTCTCTCCTTTTCCTGGCTGCAGTGGGCTCTTTTACACTATCTTCACTGACTCCCACAAGTGCAACCTCAGTGCTATCAGTCTGGACCCAAAGGTGGACCCAGAAGGCTTTGCCATCCTGCTAGAGTTCATGTACACCTCCCGTCTCACACTAAAGGAGAGTCTGATCATGGCTATCATGAATACAGCCATCTACCTGCAGATGGACCACGTTGTAGACACCTGCCACAGATTCATCAAATCCAGGTGGGTTGAAGACGGTTTTTATTACCGATAAGTAGAAATGTGTGATTGTGAGCATCTCCGTGTTTACGGCTTCCTCGTTCTCTTCACAGTGATCCGTCTGCAAAGCTGTCCAGGGACGAGTTTCTGGTCAGTCCCCTGGTTTTACCTCAGGATGTCCACGCTTACAGACCCCATGATGTTGTTGACAGTTTGCACAGCCGAGTAGCTCCGTTCAGGGACGGGAGGCCCTACGGTTCAAACATGTTCAGCGGGGTCAGCACCCCCAGCAACTACCACCTCTACGGGCAGTTTCCAATGCCAGGATTTCCCTTCCCTCTCTGCAAGCTGACAGATACCAAAAACGCTTTTGCTGACCTCTCGAAGAGCAGCATCCACCACAAGCACTGTCCTCCACATGATAGCGGCATCAGGGCAGACTACACCAGGGCCATTGGCTCCAGCATCATTCACTCCACCACCTATGCTTCCAGGGAGGTAGGGAGAGACGACGAGATGAGGAAAGACAGCCACGAGGGGGTCAGCCTCAGCATGAGGAAGCGTGCATTTCCCATGTTGAGCCTCGAGCACCAGAAAGACTCGGGCAAAGAGCACGTTCCTCAGGCTGAGGAAGATCTGATCCATCAGCACTACCCCCTAGGAATCTCCTCCACTGGACGCAAGAGCCTCATGAGCAGCCCACAGAGCCCCCTCAAATCAGACTGCCAGCCCAACTCCCCGACAGAGTCCAGCAGCAGCAAGAATGCTGGCCTCTCGCAGGCTGCTGGAGCGCAAACACCACAAGGCACGCAGGATCCCAAAGCTCGCAACTGGAAGAAGTACAAGTTCATTGTGCTGAATCAGAGTGCCAAGGATGACAAGGTGGGGTTACGTGATCCCGGGCTTCACTCACCTCAGCGCCTTGCCCTGCAGCCCTACCTCCACCCCAGCGACTCGGAGAACCTAGACCCGCAAACGACGAGCAAGAGCAGCGTTCACAGCGAGGATCTGCCGGTGCCCCAGGCTAGTCGTCTCAACAACATCATCAGCAGGTAGCCCCCCTCACCCAGATACACAGCTGCACGCTTTGAACAAGACCAGAAAAACATGCTGGATGTGATTCAAATGACATGCTGGGTGTATTTTAGTGCTGCATGTGAGCAGAGGGGTTTTTCCTCATAACAAAGCAGCTCAAAGTGAAATCAGTGTTCTACATGTGTGAGATCAGGCAGGAATGTTATTTTGAGGTCACATCTGTCGCTTACATTTTTTCTAATAAAACTGAAGAGGTCTGCGTGAAAAGTCTGAGTCTGTTTTCGTGTCTGCAGTGCACTTGAGGGGTCTTTGAGGAATGGCGACGGCCACCCTCCACACTATCTGAACCGCGTCACGTGCTCGTCCTGCGGCTCCCCGTCCCCGCAGCACTCAGAAGTCTGCCCCAACAACTCCCGGTCCCGTCTCTCAGAGGACATGGCAGAGCTTCATTCAGAATATTCGGACTCCAGCTGTGGTGAGTCTGAGATTTCTCTTTACATCCAAAATTATTCAGAGTGCTTTAGGAGCTCAATTTAACATTTGGCTTCCTGCAGAAAACGGCACGTTCTTTTGTAATGATTGTGACTCCAAATTCGCTGAAGACGAAGCTCTGAAGCAACACATGCTTCAGGTACACAGCGACAAGCCATACAAGTGTGACCGCTGCCAGGCTGCTTTCCGCTACAAGGGCAACCTGGCCAGCCACAAGACTGTTCACACAGGTAGGAGTTCAAGAAGACCGTCTCTCTGACCCATCGGCTCTCCAGGTCGCTCTCATCTGAAGTGCTCGTTCTCATTTTCAGGAGAGAAGCCGTATCGCTGTAATATCTGCGGTGCTCAGTTCAACAGACCAGCTAACCTCAAGACTCACACCCGCATCCACTCAGGAGAGAAGCCATACAAATGTGAGACGTGTGGAGCTCGTTTTGTACAGGTAATCACAGCTCGACAGAAAACCTCACGCAGGTCTTAAACAGCGTTTTCCCTCCACTGTGTATCAGCGCTAATACTGGAATCTGAGCTGTAATTATGGGCAGCTGGAGTTACTATTAGCTCAGTTGCAGCACCCGCTGTGGCTCTGATAGAAAATATGTGATGTCTTAAAAGTTTAATGAGTCAGAGAGTTTGACTCCCACTAATTTATTTTTTTTCGCAGGTTGCTCATCTGCGCGCTCATGTGTTGATCCACACAGGCGAGAAGCCGTATCCATGCGAGATCTGTGGAACGCGCTTCCGCCACCTGCAGACGCTGAAGAGCCACCTCCGTATCCACACGGGAGAAAAGCCCTACCATGTGAGATTGGCACTCCCTGAAACGTTAAACCCTCTGAGTGTAATTAAAATGGCTGAAAATAATGGCGCTCCGCTTTCTTTTTCAGTGTGAAAAATGCAACTTGCACTTCCGCCACAAGAGTCAGCTCCGGCTGCATCTTCGACAGAAGCACGGCGCCATCACTAACACAAAGATCCAGTACCGCATGTCCACGGCAGACATGCCCACCGACCTGACGAAAGCATGCTGAGCCAGAGGACCGAAGCAGTTTTAATGGAGGCAATCTTGACCTTGGCATTTATGAACCCCAACCTGTACAATCATCCAAAATTGTAGTGCCACACTGTGTTTATTAGACATATAAATTGGCTGTGTATGCCATTCTAAACGGGTTTCCACTACATGTGAACGTAGAGCCACACGGCGTCTTTGTCACTTTATTGTTTCTATATAGATATAAATATATATGTATGTGGGGAGTGTTTTTAAGCTTTGAGGGTACGTATATAAAGCTTTATTTTGTTGAGAAGGGCAGAATGTACACAATCAGTTTTTTGGAAATACAGTATTTTATATCAGAGAACTTACTTTTCTGAAAGTATTGAAAATTTTGACGGGTGGTACATATATTTTAAGATAATGGGATTTCCGACTGTATAGAGTTGTCTATACATGATTTTTATGTAGCTGTACGTACATGTTGTCAGGTTGCCATGTTCACGTGAGCGGGGAATAAAAAGCTGTAATTGGATTCAGTGTGAAACATATCAGATGACTGCTGCTGTCTGAGAAGGTGCATGAGGTACTCTCCAACTGTTGCCAGTTTTCGGCGTACATCAAGTGGGCAACTGCATAAATATTGTGACATATTGTGTAATTCTCTCTGTGGGATTGCTCTCTGCTGGCAGAGCCAATCTAAGTGTTGAAATGCATTTCAAGGTACTGCTTTGTAATGACCAAGAAAACATTTTTTGCTTCAAATGTATTTGTATAAATGTGACTTCTGTTGGTTGTTTTCATAAGTGAAGGTTTACAGTTTTGCCCATTGTTCTAGATCCTACGGTAAAAGTTGTGTAAATGTCGAGGTTTTCTGTTTTGTAGATACACTGTGTATTCAATGTGCCTTTCTCTATGGTGACTGAATTCCTCTCCATTCAGCCCAGCTCTGTTAAGGTACAACTCAAGGACAGCACTTGTCCTGGATCCCTGTGACTGTGTGTGTGTGAGTGTATTTTTAAATGCTTGTCACCAACCTTTGAACATGCAGACTCATCATTGTAAATCTTCAGGACTTGTTTTTGGATTGGACTTTTTTTTTAACTGCATTAAAAATAATTGTACGTCATAGATGTATGAATGTAAAATAAAGGTATTGGATTTCTATGTATTAACTCCAGAGTGGGCTCTTTAATTGTTCATGTTTATGAGGAGGTAGCCTTGATCTACAGAGTTTTTATTAATTTTTCTGAAACCTTTCCGAGTAGATAAAAACTTAAAGATAATCGAGTACACCCCTCCCCCCCCAAAGCCTCAAACTTAAGTATGATTTCTCTTAACATTTCAAAGGATTTTACTTTAGTCACCGATATGATGAAGAGTTTACACACTTGGAATACACCCTCACTGATCTCCAAACAGATTTTTGGCTTCTGAAATGTTTATGAGTCTGCTCAACCAAAACCAAATAAGAGATTTTTCCCTCTAAAACCAAGGGAAGAGAAACTTTTATCATTTAATTTGCTCCATTTTTCACACCCTGAAAGTGAGCTGTGATTTTTATCTCTACCTCGTACGACATCCTTCCTCTGCTGCTGTCACAGGTTTATACTGAACGCTGTGGGAACACATGTATGGGTTTGATTTTAACACTATAAGCTTTCATTTGATTGTAATTTCCCACTTTCAATAAGTGCAGTGTATCTCCGTGAACCGCTTCCTGCTGCAGAAAGCTGGAGGCCAGAGATGATGAACGGCTCAAACACGAGTCGCATGAACTCATTTCTGCACAGAAACTATTTTAACAAACATTGACATTCAAACGTCTTCATTTGAGACCAGACGTTTCCATCATGCTGTTTCAGCCCACATACTGGCCTCACACACGTCACACTGCGCCACCACTGCACCTTAAACCACTTCAAGTTGTTGCTGCTATCGTAGTTTTAGTGCAGTCTATTTGGATCCTGGTTTAGCTACTTATTTTTCTGTACTTATTAAAATTCTATTTATTACTTGAGTCCCATGTTTGACTTTCACTGAGACATAAGAATCTGTATTTCTCATTTATGTCTCAGTCTGAATGCCAATAAAGCCGAGTCTGAGCTCTGGTAACATGAAGGGAACAGTACAGTCAAACAGCTCAGCAGCCTTTCAAACCAAACCTGCTGAATTCTCCTGGCTTCGGATTAATTACACCCCTGAAAGTCTAAATATGACATAAATACAGAAAAGTCCTCTCTGAGCATCAGTATCACAGTTTGAATAAACTGCAGCAGAAACCAGCCTGGAAGTCTGAGCCGTTTCTGATACTGAAGAAAACTTCAAAAAGGGCATTCTAGGTAAACCTCCAGGCTCATCCTGAGGAGGAGACTCCTGCTCAAAGCTGGTCATTCAACAATCCTGAACAAACATCAGGTTTTTGCTTCAAACTGTCACGCTCAGTGGAAATGAGCCCACCTATGAAGTGATGAGGGCTCAAAACACCGGAAACTCCAACATGTCACAACAGAATCCTTAAAAATCACAACCTTCATGGAAATATAAACAAAACTTTTATTTGAGACATTTTAAAAAAAAGCCACAATTTTAAGCCGACAGTCGGCGTCATGAACCACGAACCTCACAGCAGGCTTCCTGACGGTTTAAAAAACTAAATGAAAAACAGGATCAAATGAAGATGTCGAAACTTTCTGTGAACAAAAACCTTTCAAATGACTGATCCCTCATACTGGAAACATTTTCAGAGTTAAAGCGGCTGCACGAACTTAAAACCCCAACCCTGCAGCCCCCCCCCCCCCGCCCCCACACC
>VOQJ01016980.1:12246-34516 GCA_015052665.1 Apistogramma diplotaenia | reverse complement strand
GAGGGTGGCGCTGATGGTGGCGCTGAGGGTGGCGCTGAGGGTGGCGCTGATGGTGGCGCTGAGGGTGGCGCTGAGGGTGGCGCTGAGGGTGGCGCTGAGGGTGGCGCTGAGGGTGGCGCTGAGGGTGGCGCTGATGGTGGCGCTGATGGTGGCGCTGAGGGTGGCGCTGATGGTGGCACTGAGGGTGGCACTGAGGGTGGCACTGAGGGTGGCACTGATGGTGGCACTGAGGGTGGCACTGAGGGTGGTACTGATGGTGGCACTGATGGTGGCACTGAGGGTGGCACTGAGGGTGGCACTGAGGGTCACTCTGTCTCTTAAGCAGCAAGTGGGTCTTCATTGTTAGCTAGCTCCACTGCTAGCCATAATGCTCAGGTTTGTAGAGCACTTTATAAATGAGGCCTGTGGGGGGGGTTAGGGGCTGGAATCCCACACCGCCCCTCTGTGTTTGATTTCTCCTCATCGGTCGTGTGTACAGACCAAACGGTGATATTAACGTGGGGAGCAATATTAAATTTAATCCCAGGTATGTCGAGGTTACGCGTTTCTTTTGCCAAACACACCCAAACGGTTTATAACCGGCTGCCACATGTGCATCACACCACAAACAGAACTCAGTTTCTTACCAAAGCATGATGGGAAATCCTAACATCTCTCAGCATCTCCACTAAAAAACCAATTGACTGAAGGAACAAAAACAGTGGAAACCTCAGAGGAAACATTATCTCACTGAGTGGATTCCTTCTAGAAGTGAGGTAAAGTGAAGCAGCACCAGGGTGTGATTTAACCCTTTAAAAACATCGAGCCACAGCTGGACCAGAGGCAAACAAAGAACTGTCTACTAGGGTTACTATGGTTACCAAATTATGGTTTACTGAAAAGTTAGCTTTTTGCGTGAATCAGTTTCAAAAAG
Organism: Apistogramma diplotaenia; assembly: GCA_015052665.1. Lineage (NCBI taxonomy): Eukaryota > Metazoa > Chordata > Actinopteri > Cichliformes > Cichlidae > Apistogramma > Apistogramma diplotaenia. Next base: position 33,603 of record VOQJ01016980.1, on the reverse strand, counting down.
ATACCAGGATTCAATAAAAGATTAGATCTGTAGTGATGGCTGATGGCTGCTTTGAGATCATACAATTCATCTTTGACCTGAAACTCGACATCTTTAACATACCTGAACAAAGTGTTTGTGTATATGTAATAGTGTGGGTGAGCATAAGGACGGGCTGGCTGTGCAATAATGCTGTGTCTGTGCGTTTTGGGGACTTAGAGGATAAATTCAGAGCGGCAGGTGACTGGCAGCTTAGCCCACGGGTAGCACAGCCGGAATAAAGTGGCATTAGCGCGAGTTGTTTGGATGAAAAGTGCCTCGTTAAATCTGATCGTATATTTGGAGTTACCCAGGAGCTGCCGTGGTGACAGTTGTGGAGCGGTGAACAATGCACTTCCTGCTATATTCAAACCCTTAATTCTGGGGAAGAGGAGCTCGTGCTCCTAGAAACGCACGAAATGGTTCAGCTAAGTCTTTACCTGATTCAGCTCCGCTCGGCTCACATCCTGACTCAAAGAAATTCAGTGTGGGGTTTAAGCATTTATAATCCACTACTGAAGTGGGGAAGCATGTATATGAAAACACTGTCAGCTACGACACATTCAGAGCTGTTCAAACATGGCAGATGAAGAAGTCAGTCAGTGTCTTAGAGCCAAACCAGACCTGAAAAAACCTCAGGTCAGTAATTTGAAAACATCAGCTTCAAGAAAGGTTAAACCTTGAAGCAATTACAAATTACTAATGAATCAATTTCTTTTCACTCTCATTTACATACGAACGAGTGAAAACACACACGCGGGGCAGTTCATCAAAGTGAGGCGCCTTTTTGGCTCTTTGGCAGGCTAATATGATCTGACAAACACAGCTGTTCCAAGAGTTTATTCTCAAGCCGCTGCAAATCGATTAGATTAATGAGGCGTGCCTCTCTCTCCGGCTGCTACCAGCTGCCTGTTCAAGGGTCCACGAGCTGCCATTTAGCAAGTCAGACTGCAGTGGTGGAGCTGCTATACTAAAGCACAGGAGGAAGATAATCATGGACGTGGGCCTCAGCTGGTGGCATTGTTGTGTAAGCAAAAACCACACGATGCTGCTCAGGTCAGCTTTTCCTGCTCCGTTTCAGTCGTAGCTTGTAGTTCTCAGGAGAACCTCTGAACATGGTAGCAATGTGCTAACAGCTAATTCCTTTGATGCTGGGAGTTTAAGCCTCTGAAGTCCAAAGGTTCTGATAAACACCGAATTTACCTCTAATTAACACGCTAAAGTAATGTTCCACTGCTAGCTACTTTAATAGTTATGAAGGAGATCCTCCAACCAAATCCTTCCTTATTTACCTTCGATGTTTCTTTCAAATGTTTCTATTTACCTCAGATGCCCAAACTGTTTGGTCAGGGACTCTCGGGTGTCGACCGCCGCGACACTGGCTAAAGCAAAGTCGTGCAACTCTGGGAAGTGAGCAAAGGCTGCCCTCTGCAAGACAAACACACCACCATTAAAATACACAGAGGGGCAAATGATTACATGACCCCCTGCAGAATTTACAGGCTTGCTCACTTCTCTAATTTCTATGGTAGGTTCACTTTCACAGGAAAAGACAGAATATCAAACACAAATCTACACGTTACATCAAAGTTATAAATTGATCCCACTGAGTGAAATAAGTAAGTTCAAATAATGATTTCCCCATTATTCCAGGTTTTCCTAAGACAGTGACTCAAAATATGATCTGCAAAGACATATCATAAAGGCATTAATCCTGAATCTGGCATTATGTTAACTCTTTCCCCCATAAAGACAACACCTGACATCAACTCTAGTGTGGCTAAAGACACGACATGGACTAAAGTACTGGGCCACACCTCTTATTGTCCGAATCCAGATGTTTTCAGTCCCATCACCACCGGTGTGTCTGCCTTTGCAAACATTAGGAAAGAGCTGGCTGAACTTGAATGCAGTATGGTAATATGATGCCACCGCGGCAACACGTCAGCTGGTCAACTGTTTTCCCTCCTTGATGGTCCATGATCAATCATTTAAGGTATCACAGCAGCTCAGCCAGACCAGGCCAAGCTACAGAGTCGGCTCACCAAGCTCCGAGGCTCTGCAGCATTAACATCAGCACAAAAACTGTGCTGGAAGCTTCTGCAGGTGTAATGTGAAGGTGGCCCAGTGCTTTTGTCCATATAGTGAATGTACATGTACATCATATCATGCCCACCTGCAGTGACGTGATCCTGTCATAGTGCAAAGTGGTCATCTCCTTCTGAGTCAGCGCGTTTCCTGTCTGATCATTGATCTCAAAACCAGTGTAAAACTTCAGCATGTCCAGCAACTACAAACATGAGCAAACAATATTTTTTTTGTGAACACAAATATCATCATTGCAAGTTTTAATGCGTATCTGCTCTTTTTCTTTTGTACCTGACAGAAGAGATGACCCTCCTTCTCTCTCTTGGTGAGGCTGGACAGGTGGCATCGGACCACCAAATGAGAATCATCCAGCACGGTGTTGAACCAACGCCTGGTGGGCAGCAGAGCCTGGACACAGGACAGCGAACCTCGTGTTTACATGTGTGGACAGAAGATGTGTAGAAGCGTGAAGGGGACATGCTGTTTCAGAGGAAAACAACATTTTATGGAAATGTTTTGGATCAAAGTCCATTAGAGGGGAAAAACACCAATGCGTCGCACTGATGACCGTTTGCCTTATTTTAGCCTTTGGCAGAAAGATGTGAGGACAGCTAAGTTACTTCTATAGTCATTATTTGTCTGGTTGATGCTTGCAGCACAGGAACATGACATGAAGGCAAGAACAGAGGAGACCTGTCAGACCTTTGGTTCCAATATAACAAAGAGCACTGAGTGAGGAGACGATTCGCACTATAAAAAGTGCTGCCCGGGAAGAAGATGCTGTGAAACCAAATATGAAACTGAGGCAAAACGCAAACAAAATATCGACATCAATCACTGAAAGCTGATGTTCAAAGGCAGCACGTGAAGCAACGAATATCTAAATGGTGAAAGAAGGCACTGCTTTATATGGCAGCCAACACACATGATAACAGGGGCATTTTTCACTGCAATTATTTTCATGCTGTCATCAGAGAGGGGAAGTATGGATTTCTGTGGCTGTGTAAAATGATAGTGCTGAAGGACAGGAGGTGTGTGTGGGGACAGTCAAAGGCCGAGCTGCTGCCAGGAACAGCCTGTCAGCAGAGCCTGCTGACATCCACTGTGCTCGCTCAGTAGTAACAGGAGGTCTGCAGCAGGACAAACAACTTATGACACCGTGTTAAAGGTAATTATTTCTTTTACAACATGTAATATTTCTCATTTTTAAGAGCCATTTCATCACCGTCACAATACAAACTTTGACTCTGTAACAGACAAAAAAGCAACTAAAGCAAGTTTCACTTTGTTTCCAGAAGCTTACGAGACACTTTTTTTACAGCCTCTGAAATATGATTTTCATTCAGATTTGTTCGAATACAGACTGTTCTCGTGCAGATTGCACAGGTAACCCTGCAGCTCACAGCAGAAAGAAATGGATATTTTTAAATAACCATCTTTCACCTGCAAGACCTTTGCCTCAGGTTTCCAGGCAACAGCCGAGCACACGGCAGATAAATGAAGAACAGAAAACAGACTTCTGAAAACTCGAATCTGTTGTAAATTTAAAGAGAAACCAACAAACAGCATGAAGTGCTCCTTCAAACATCACTTTTATTAAAAAGTTAATTGGATGTCCCCAAACATTATGTCGTCGTATTATATTATACTTCAGTTTATAGCACATCAGGCTGAAAATAACCTGTTATATGATGATCAGGCTGCAGAGCTGTGCAGGCAGGAACGAGAGGAGAGCGGAGCTGATGCAGAGCATTTACCCAGTGACTGTTGTTGACATGAGTTAGCTATAAATCTGAAGGACGAAGGGGAAATGAGCTCTGCAGAAAATGATGTCGAGACCGTTTCCTTCACCGGGACGTCATAATTACACACGTACTGTGGAGCTACGCTTGCTGTATAATCTGGGAATGAATGCATCTTTTTTTTAATGCAAGTTAACATAAAAAGCAAATATTACAAAGAAAATGTTGTTTCTTGAATAAGGCTTTGATTAAGCAGGTTGTGCTTTACCTCCAAATCAATCATGAGTTCAATGAATCTCTCGGAGTAATGCACTTGGTCCATGGATACAGGCCCTGCGGAAAATCAAGGAGGCCATCGTTCAGGTTATAACTTTGCTTCAGGAAATCCACAGTTCCAGGAACATGTAAAATATGATGAACACACAAGGCCATAAAAAAGAAAAGAGGATGTAAAGGATGATGCGTAGTTTTCAACAAGGACATGAGGACAGCAAACGCATATGGACAACACCATGGTGCCACGCTGAGTGTGTGAGCCTCGCTATGAGATGCTGCATGCTAGCACAGCAGCACGCTGGGTCCTCGGCTCTCGTTAGGCATGCTGGTGTGTGTGTGTGTGTGTGTGTGTGTGTGCACTTAGAAGCAGAGCCGTGCAGCAAGTATTGGAGTGATGTGGATCCTACTGGGTTTTAGATTTGGATCTAATCTGTCAGCTTTGAATCCCATCGAAACACACGAACACACACGTTCTGTTTTTAGCATTCAGGTGGGGGGCCTGCGTGTCGGCCTGCATTACAACACGGCGGTGAGCCGCTGGCTGTATGGCAGCTGGAACACATCCTCCTTGGGCAGCTGCACAACTCAAAAAGAAGGGAAGGAGCGATGCAACTGGCAACAGTTTACATCTATTTCTGTCCAGCCCCATGTAACACACGGGAAGACTTAAAGGCAGTCCAGGACCCGACCACATGCTCCGGAGATATGGCATCCAGTAATGCTGGAAGGCTGCTTATGCACAACGTTACGATGTCACAGCAACTTTTGACCTTTTAGGCATAAAAAATCATTTGACCATTTTATCCTATTAGACATTTGTGTGGACAGTCAGCATGTCCATGTGTCTGCGCTCACAATGACCTCGAGCTCGGAGTGCAAACCTTTAACCAGTTCTGAATTCTATAAAAATATTTAAAGAAAGCCCACATCATTCCCAAGAGATATAAAATCATTTTTTCTATTTACCTGTTGGTGGAATTGATGCGAGAACTCCATGAAACTTTTTAATGAGAGCGGAGAGGAAGGTCCTCTCCTTCTTCGCCCTGAGGAAGCAGAGAAAGTAAATCAGAAACCAGCTACAAACAGATGCTCTGAATCCGAATAGATTTTATTTTGTTTTAACACACAAGCAAAGAAAATATCATTACTGCTCAGCTGTGTCAGCGTCCATCTTATCAAATTTCTTTTTGATTAGATTCCAGAACCTCTGCAGTTTGGGAACTTTCTTCAGTTCATGTTGGAGTCTGGACTGTAAACAGTAATGAATCCGTTTAAACAGGGATTAGCATCACAGCAAGGAAGCAATTCATTCCTTTAGAAGTAGCAAACATTGACATTACTCGGTGTGCAAATAAGCACCACAGATTCTTAATTAAGATAATAGTTTGACATCTTACTGGTAAGAGGCACATCCACATTGGCAGAGAGATGAGCTGCTGCACCTGCTCTCTGATCAAATCTACCTCCTGGGAGGAAAGTGCAGCGAGAGAGAAAGAAAAAGAAAGACTGAGTGGGAGAGGGGGTTGTCAAACTGCATTGTGCATGACAGATTTTTATTATACTTCAAACCCCTAATAAAAGTCTGCAACTAAAATATTTAGAGGCCTTTATGGGATACAATCAAAGGGCAGCAGGCTATCACAGCACATTTTTAAATGAGACATCTGCAATGCTTCCCTGTGGTTTAATGCTGCTGCAGAGGATTCACAGGGAGATGGCCCAAGCTGTCCTGTCTTGTCTACTATTGCCACCTAGTGGACATTACAAATAATTGTATTAACTCTCACTTTTCTTTGCTTCCATTGTAGTGTGAGAAACTGTCTTTAACTTTATTATTTCATTTGTCATGTAACTGAATTTAAAATGTATTTGGAGAAAAACAGCAATCATCCATTTCTGCTCAAGTCTTAAGTTAAAATTCCAAGGTTATATTAGCACAGCTGCTCCTCACCTGCAGGACAATGTGACTTAGTAAACAAAAGACACATTTTTTTAAAGAAATCTCAAAAAGTGATCTTCATAGACAGGTTATGTCACTTTAAACGATGAAAACACTGTCACCAAGCTCAGGTCTCCCACTAAAACAGGTATAAAAGCAGACGTTGTTGTAGTTGCAGAATATCACTAACTTTCCCAGACGGTTAGTTATTAGATATCCGTGTGGTGGTACACACCAGACTGTTGAAGCAGTGGTCCAAGAAGACCAGGAGCACAGTTTGTTCCTTCAGAGTGAGGCCAGCCTGCTGCTCTGCCAACACGGCTTCCATCACACATTTGAAGAAAAATGGAAAATGGTTGGGCTCCTTCTTGAAGACCTGAAATACAGCAAGCAACAGAAAACGTAAAAAGGAAACACCTTTATAATCAAATACAGCGATGACGATTAATCGAAGCTTCAACAAGGTCATTTTTCTTTTTTACCTCCCAGGCTGGAACGTTCTCTCTGAACTTCTCATTGACAATGCAACAAATGGACATGATGTAGGCACTGCTGGACACCTCTGGAGTGTAGTTCACCCACAGGTAGTTTTCAAGGTATTGGCTGAAAGATTAAAAAATTAATTAGTTAATAAATATCCATCCAGCAGGTAGTGCTTCTTCTTTTTCCCAGCGATTGTTCGAACGGTATCGTGAAGAAATGCCAGTTAAAACATGTTACCTGAATTCGAGCAGCATAATTTTCCTGATGGCAAATCTGAAAATGTACAACACAGAACATAATAAGAAAGGCGAATACTGAAATGTGTTCTTTGCATTAAAAAAAAAGGCAGTACAAAAAAATGCTACAGAAACTTACTTGGAGTTGAGAATCTCATTCTCATAAATATCTTCCATCACCTAAAGAAACCACAAGCAACATTGAAATCATCACACGAACACAGAGAACTTCATAAATATGTTTCGTGTTAGGTAGAAAGCTTGCTCCCACGGTTTTAAAGCTATGATAAAAACCAGTCCACATAAACACATGATACTTTTGTTGGCACTTGATCCAAACTATAAGCGCTGCATAACATTGGAGCACAACACAAACAGAGGCTATTTTCATCAGTGAATTTATTATTATTTGCCAACAGTCCCAGTGCCTGTGAATCGCTAATAGAAGTTATACCTACTTACACCGCTAACATGCAAATAACTCACCTTAGGGTCAAAGGGTAGTTTATTCTTTGCATGAGGTGCCCAATATTTGTTAGCCAACTGTAAAGAAGAAGTGATCCACAGTATTAAATATGGCAGCATGAACATGCAAATGATTAGAGGCTGGTGGGTGTGTGGGTGGAAAACCTAACGGGCAAAGCAGATATATAAATGAAGGTTTTCTAGTTTGCATGTTTTATTCTTAGAAACACAGAAGTAAACAAAGGCTGGCTCACTTGAGCACTGAACATTATGGCACAGTTACAACCACCTGCCCCATGAGCCCCAACAAAACCACTGTCTGTATATATATGGCAAGACAAAGAATATGAGGGCATCATGGGAAAACTTCACAGCACAGCATGGACCATATATAAAGAAAATAAACGCTGATTACCTGCGTGACATATTCCGCATTTATCTGGGACACAGACGGCGCAGCAGCCTTTTTAGCGGGGGTCTCTTTCTCCACAGTGGCCATAACAAGCGGCTAAAATGACGACTGTGAGGGAGGGAAAAAATACCGTTTGTTTGAAAGCTGCAGTATCGATGCACCAAAGACTAACGATTCCAAACCGATCTGTATTTGACACACGGCTTTTCAAATATGGATGAATGTTTGGTAAAATAATACCGAGAAAGTTCGCAATCTCGGTTAAAAGTAAAGTAGGATGACTGATATAGAATGCTAGTATATGCAGTTATAACCACTAACTGACTGACTGTCCTGCTCTTAATTAATGTCAAACGTGGCTTTCTAAGTTCACCGAGCAGTAACATGACATTAGTAAATGTTAGCCTTCTCAGAGACGATATGGCTAATTAGAAGCACTGAGATACAACTGACTGCGGAATCGTTCAGAGAACAGCATTAACATTAAACCAATGGCATAACGTTAGCAGAATTTAGCTCACTAACCTTTATTTTTCATTCAGCATGAGCGTAACTGCCGTCGGATTGCTAATTACGATACACAACCAAACGCGCTGCATGCGACTAACTTCCTGAAAGTGTACGTCTCTCAAACCGTCCCCTAGTTATGCAAGCGTGAGATCCGTTCCGTTCCCTCCGGCTTCATATTTGTTGACAGCAGAAGTTAATTGTTGTGTGTGGAAACTGCGTGGACCGTTTAAAAAATCTTGGTGAAATTAGCAAGAAAAATAGATAAGACTGTTTACAAGTTAGGGGAACTGCAGAGGAGATTTACGGATGTAGTGAAGGAGGACATGCAGGTGGTTGGTGTGACGGAGGGGGGAGATGGAGGAGGATGATCCACTGTGCCGACCCCTAAAGGGAGCAGCCAAAAGCAGAAGACAGTTTAGACGTAAAGAAGCACAAGACGGATTCATTATTCTGCCAGCCAATCAGTGAGCCCTGAGCAACATTTACCCAACGAGTTGTAGCCAACACTGGCATACAGTGGGTTTGGTTCCTCTCTTGCATTCAAATCTGTACCATCAGTGAATCTTTCGGCGCACTTATGCTGTTTAAGGTCCTGTTACTTTCAGGTGATCCTTCTGTTTGAAGGTTTTGCTGCATGAAGCACATCTGTATGGCCTCCTCCCAGAATGAGTGACCAAGTGTCTTGAGCGCTTGTATGGAGAAGTAAAGTTTTTAGGGCATATCTTCCTTTTTTACTGGAGGCGATGACTTTAGAGCTGGTCTTTAAGGGGCTGGTTGCTTTTGCACGCCTGCTTGCAGGGCAGCTCATTACGAACAACTGAAAATTCTGAAAGTGTTTACAGACTTTTTCTGTGATACGAACAGCGATTGTTGGGAAAAGCTGCTTTTCATTTGTCACTTTCAGTTTGCGGATGTTCTTGTGGTCGAGTGGCATTCCCTTTTTACTGAGTTCTTCCGTGGGTTTTCAGATGTGAAGCTTGTTGCTTTCCCACATAGAGGACAATGAAATGGTTTCATGCCTGTGTGCACCATCTCATGCTGTTGTAGTTTAGAGGCACACGGAAAACACTTTAAACACTGGTTGTAAATGTAGCACTTTTCCAAAGTCTCTATTGAAACACTTCTCATAGGCACAACCCTGTTATTCTAGTTTAGTTTGCAAACTTCTCACAGCAGTGTTCTGATGCAGGTGTTGTACAGAAACTATAGTCGCCGATATCTCAAAACCCACCAATTCCCAAAGGTGGTCGTAATATAATGCGATCGCTGGTTGTGGTATTTGGACCATGTAAGCGCGACGGTGGACTCTCAGTGCATTTCCTGACTAAACGACCTCAGTCCCAATGAATCAAGTGGCTCTGAAGCTTGGATGCAGAAGGAAAACATTTTTTACAAATGCAGCGAGCATTACCAAGGTCAATTAAAGGTTTTATTATGTCTGAGTTGGACACTTTCACAGTGTTGCTCTGACCTACTAATTCTTTTTGGCTCCTGTGAATTCTGTGATGGCGCATCAAATTAACTTTCAGCTTCAGTTCCACTGAGGAATTCACAGGAGTGAGATGGAGGGGCTTGTTTTAATAATGACTGAGGCTGCAAATCCAGCGTTTTTTTTTTTACCTCCAGAAACGGAGCATTTATTTGATGAGCTTAGATGGAATTTCAAGTGCACCTGAAGGTTTCCCTACAGACTGGACACGAGTAGAGTTATTCTGTTCTTACTGGAGATCAGGCTGACTAACTGCCCCTCTGCATTTGCTTCAGACTGCTGTGAGATTAAGAGTGAATCCAGTGGTGGTGAAATGAAGAAAATTACTTCAAGTAGTCTTTTGCAAGTGCTTCTATTGTGGGGAACGCTTGCAGTGTCTGCCCACGTTTGCAGAATCAACTGAAGTACTGTACCCACAACATTTGAAATATTGTGCTATCACTTATATAAAGCATTTAATTATGTATTTATTTAGTGGGTGGAGGCCACAGCTGATAGCTTTATGTTGCTGACCTCCGCAGCTGGTTTACTGCAGTTATTAGCTAAAAAACTGTGGACAGCGGCTAACAGACAAACGGTTTCTGATCAGTTCGGACAAAGTGATGTCACTTCAGTTTATACGGCCAAAGCTTTTAAAGTTCCCACTTTAGAGATTTTCTTCCAGCTCTCACTGTGCCTCCCATCTATCAACGCATGTTATGTTATTGTAGGGTTGTGGCTGTTCAGCCAGCAATATTTTATCAATGTAATATTCACTTAATAATACTATTTCCCGTGTGATGTGAACACGGCACGACTCTTAATTCAAACACGTAAAATACACCAACAACGTCGGAGCAGGGACGTGTAAGCTAAGGCGCATGCGCATAAATCAACAGCACTTACAAACGCCATTGTGCTTATTTACTTTTGTGCACGTTAGCTTTCCCGCTAAGTGTGCCGACACACGTACACCCCTTAAAACATACCGTAGGGAAACAAAGAATTTCCGTTCCTATCAGTGGCAATCCAGAAGATCGCGCCTATTGGGGATGTTGTCGACTGTTTAATGTTTGTTGTGATTTGACGCTTTATTAATAAAACTGAATTTAATTAGGGCCTTAATTTCTTGGTCAAAGACTCAGTTTTTGTAGTTTTGCCTCCGCACAGCACCACAGTACACTATCATTAAACACCGGGCCCTTTGGCAGCCATAGCAGCCTGTGCATATCACTGTATACATGAGCTGTTTCTATCCTTCTCCATATTTTTTCTTTTCATCATTTTGGTAAAAGTTAATCTTGGTTTCATGATTTTTTTTCCCTTTTAGATTTTTTCTGGCAAAGTCAATCTGACCTTCTAGCTCAGACCTCGTTGCTGACCCTCTGTATCGCCTTTTATGAATATCGCCAAACGTGAAGCATCTCTTTGGGCCTCATGTTTACAATTACAGTGAAAACATACAAAGTCAGTGATTTCAGGTGTATGTTGCCTGTCATGGAATAACAAGGGAAGAGGCTTCACCTGGCCATGAAACTGCTCATCAGTCCAAGTATTTCTGAGCCTCTGAAATGGCTGTAATTCTTAAACAGTTAATGGATTTATTTATTTATTCTGCAAAACCCCTTGAATTAGTCAATATGTGCTCCAGTCACACAGCCTGTGACTTAAAATCCATAGTTGTGATATACAGAAGCAAAACTGCATATTTATAAAACAAACTGCAGCATCACAGAATTGCGACTGACATTTTAAAGTTTTCTAGTATTCTGCTTATCAGACAAGGAACCGATGAAGACATGAATGATTATAATCACCAGTTAAAGCCTCATTGACAGCGTATCTGAAATTGCTAAAAGCTGCTTTCTGTTCAGGAGTGCCAGTGTCACAGCTCTGGTATGTTTATGTTGGCTCATTATCATGATTAGTGGGCACACCTAAATCGAGAGAAGCGGTGGTAAGTTAATTACTTCCACAAGAGCTTTTCCAGCTATGGCATGTTGAAATATGTTTTGACTGAGCATGAGCATAAATAATTGATCTAAATTCTGCAGAAGCTGCTGCACAAACAAAGATCTGTATAGGGAAAATATCAAATATTAACAATTTGACTGCCTTTGTTACACAGAAAAAATATATATAGTTCCATAGTTTGCAAACAAAATACAAAACCCTCATTAATTTAAGCCACTGAAAACACAAAAGTATTGAAAGTGCAATATTCAGCAGTTTAGATATGAATTCAGCATGTCAGTGCCTGCTTATGGCATGTGAATGTGGGAAACAGCAAATATTTCGGTGACCTAGAAAAAAAGATGCAAATGTGAATGAATTCTATCTGTACTGGTGCTTGGTTTAATTTACAAATGATTCCACTAAGTATAGGATTGTTAAGGGCATGAAACCGGCTGCGCTTGCACTTCTAATCCTGACCACAAGAGGTCAGCAGACACCACTTAATAACATGTGTCAGGCTCCCGGTTCAGCGGCGAGGGAAAAGTTTCATGAAGTCAGTGCTGCGACCATAAAGACATGCTTTCACAATGCGTCAGGGGACGAAAACAATGCATTACGAAACAAAAGGGATTCAAACATGAGAACAAACAAAACCACAGTCACTGAGGCACGCAGACCGCAGTATGAGGAAGAGGCGTCGCATGCAGAGGCCGCTCCTGAGCTGGGCTCTGTAACCCACTGCTTTGGGGAAAGAGAGTCAAACACATCAGCAGGGTTTGCCTCGAGGAAGAAACGCACAGTTAAAGTCCATGTGCAAGGCCACAATGACAAGAGCCCGAGGCTGCTACACTGCGCACAAAGGACAATATTAGCCACAGCAGCCCGTTTGTTTGTAGAGCGGTTGCAGGTCAGCTTTGTAGAAAACGTACATTTGACAAAACACTCTTGAAAAATAAATGTCACCCTGTCTTTATTCATTCCGCGACGCAGCACAGTGGTGAGGACACAAAGAAACGTCCGCCACAGGCCATTGCATTGGTTGCGATGATATACTTTGTCCGTGTCTGCGTGAGAACAATGTATGATTGACACTCAGTAACTGTACTTACTGAAAAGCTGACTCCACTGTTTCTAACATTTAGTTTCATGGCGATTCCTTGTTGCTGCTGTTTCACAATCAAAAACAGGATTCAACGCACAATAAAATTACGTTTCTCAATATCCTTTGTAAACGAATAAACAGTGCAGACTGCTGAGCGAGCAGTTTTGTTTGGCATTCAAACTGCTTATATATGCTTAAAAAACGGACAAAGGAAACAATTCTTTAGTTATGTTTTATACTCATAAACGATATTTATTTAAAAACAAACAACAACTTGACACCAAAATCTTGATAAGGATCTGATAGCTGCATCGTTTAAAAAGCCCCCCCCCCCTCGAAAAACAAGCAGCTGAAAGTTAAACACTGTATATTTATGATGCATCGGTTTGCTCGCACTCATGAATAATTGTGCTCTTCAACCTTCAATAAAAATCTCCAGGCTCTGTTGGCCACCTCTATTGTTCAATTTTTGATAACAACAACAATCAAAACAGCGCTGTGGCGGGTGAAGATCAATAGCCCACTCAGCTCCGCCGCCATCACAAGCACGCGATGAAGAGACGAGCCGGGCTCAAGATGTATTCCAACTCAAATTATCAATACAGTTCGTGATCTTTGAGAAAAGAAAAGCTCCAGGAGCAACGGTTAATAGTGTTATTTTCTTTGCGCATTGTCACACTGTGTCCACTGACACCTCACCCCCACACACACACCCTATACACACACACACACACACACATGCCCTGCAGCTGTAGCGTCTTTCTCCTATTAAGCCGGCAGCCTTAGAATCAATAGAAAACATAAAGAGGCCTAATCTTTTCAGGTGCTTGGTACTGATTGCCTATTACACAATAATAACACACCTTGAATCCCACGTGATGTGACAGACAGACAGACCGTCTCACCTCATTCTCACACACTGCCAACAGCCACGAGCGAGTCCCACAGTAGGTCCACAGGTCTGCAGCTGTGGCCTTTACGAGGCCTGTTAGCCAGCACGCAGAAGCACACGAGGGGATACAGTTTATATCCTCGTGGAACGAGACACTACCAGTGTCTACTTTGGCAGACTCCGGCCTCTCGTCGGTGGGCCTGCAGCTTTAGGCTGCGGACGTCCCATAAGCTTCGCCTCTGAGGTGGAGCAGCAGCTGCTGCAGGCGACGTCTCCAGTTGAGGACAAAAAGGATTACTGGCCTTCACTCTGGGCTCTGAAGCGGACGGAACAGAGCCTCACACGCTGTTGGGGGAACATACGGGTTTGCATTTCAACAATGAGCTGTAAAAAAAAGCAGTCAACATGAACGAGCAGTTATGCTGTCTTTTCCTTTTCCATATTCACTGATGTCGTGTTGTAAGTCATTAGGTGTTAGTCTGTCAATGTCTTTGCTCCTGAACAGCTCCACTAAACCCCACAGCTGCGCACGGCTCGGGTCCGAGCTCTATAAACTGAGCCAGCAAGACAGGTGGACGATCTGGGAGCCGGGCAAGTCCAGGACCGGGACCAGTGCTATGGCTGGACTGGACTCTGCAAGTGAGCTTCTTAGAGTTTCCTCAAGTCCTGAAAGGCAGCGGTGGTGGGGGGGGGGGGGGGGGGGGGGGGGGGGGGGGGGAGAAGAGGAAGAAAAGAGGCAGGTCTCCACGAAGGTAAACAGTGGTCATAAAACTACCTCCTAGTCTTTTCTGTTCTCCTGCCTGAAACAGGAAACCATAGTCCCTCTCTCCCACTACATTGCTTAGCGGTAGAGGTCACGTAAAGGTCAACAGGTGCTCGTCTTGACAAGGGGAATGCAGACCAGATGTTTGATTGGCGTGAATCATCTAAACTGCCCATTAGAAACTTATGATGTGAAAGGATAGGACTCTTGGTACTAGGGCATTTTTTAATTTGATGTCTAAACAGAAAGGAGATCTTGAAGTTGTTACATTTTTTAATTAAGCCCCTTTCAGACATGCTCTCCTTACCATTAACATGATGGCTCCTGACCGTGTCGGCGTCACATCCTAATGACTACCCTGGTCACTTTTCCATAAAAGTCACAGCGGCAATTATGGGTCAAACCTACTGACACTTTTCATATCTGAACCGCGTGCTGTTGCACTGACAGAAAGGCGAGCACAATATTACAACTGTGCATGTCTGACTCAGGTTCTAATTTACAATAAGATTAAAATATTTATCTATGATGCATTTTTACTTCTCCCAATTAAGAAGAGAAATCTCTCTGTCAAAGATTGTGTGCGAAGGGTGGGGGCAGCTGCTTCAGCAGTATGCAGCACAGGTGCACACACACACACACATGCACACAAGGTGACACCGCTCTTAGTGTATATTGTACTCAGTGCTACAAGTGCATCGTGTCTTTTGCACATAAGGGAAAAGTTGTAGGTGTAGGAAGGTTAGAGAAACATTACCTGTGTTTAAATGACATTTGGTCATTTTAATAAGTTGATAATGTCTGCACAGTTGCATGCCAAATGTCTGAAAATGTATTTACCAGTTTCAGTGCCATTGTATGTTATTACACTTTACTATGTTCAGCAGATTTACTGTGGATATATGAGCATTGTTTGTTCATCCTCAAACTCCTCCTCAGACCATCAGCAGCTGAGTAACCAAACTTGTCACACAGATAATCTTAGGTCCCTGAAGGTGCTTATCTATATCAGATAATGTGATGGCATTATGCTGCTAAGTGTTGCTAGGCAGGTTTTTTTCTTTCTTTTCTTTTTTTTTCTGCATTTATGCACTTTATGAAAGCATCTTTATGTGATGACAGCAACATCTAATGTATATCTAAAAAGCTGAATTATGCATGATATCTTATTAGGCACCTTGAGGCAACTGTTTGTTATGATTTGGTGCTTTATGAATAAAACTGAATTGAGCGGAATTGAATTATGCCTACCAACTATTTAGCAGTGGGTTAAAATGACCTGTCTTTCCCCTACGGCAGCTTATGAAAGCATCCTTTCCTTTGATTTTCAGAAGACTAAGATCTAATATATATCCGCAAAAGTTTAATTATGCATGCTTAGATGCCTTTATGCTTTTACTTTGAAAATAAAAACAGTGGTCATAACTATAGTTGTACTGTAACTTTCTCTAATAGATTGTTAAATAGGAATTATATTTTTATTCTTGTGGCTTGTATTACAGAAGCTATATGTAAATATAGTGAGCTATTGTCTGAAATATTGTGGTTAATTCTTCTATCCTGCACATGGGGAACTGAGCCATTTAGGAAGCCTTAAACACTGAATCTGTCCGACTGTACTCAGTCCCCTGTGAACCACATACGAAACCCTTGCGGTGCAGTTCAGTGGGTTCTCAAAAAGAGTCAGGAAGATGCATCATATGAGGGGAGTAAAAAGGCCAGCTGGGATGGGTGGGCCACATTGTGATCACTCACCTTCATCCCTGATTTGTAGTCATTATCCCTACCAGCGTTTGAAGATCAAAAACAAGGACAGGGAGAGTGATGGGGGACAGAGAGAGGCAGCCAGAGAAAGAAAATGGGGGGAAAATGACTGAAGGAGGGAGGGACAAAGAGACGGCTGGATGTGTGTTTGCACGTCTGTCCCACTGACTGCCATTTGCCCCTGTTTGGATGTAGTAGTGTAGATGGCAGCGATGTTGGGAGTGGGTGGGGTTGGGAGGAGGGTGGATAAGGGTGATAGCACCTTAAAACCAACCAAGCTGCAAAAGCAATGAATATTAAATTCACGCCTAAATAGCTGGGTCTATGTGAAGCATTACTGTATTATAATTTTAGATTCGTCAATGATGGGACGCAGGTTTGAGTTGGAACAACAAGGCACGTCAGAGCAGTCTTTACTCCTCCGATAACGGCAGAGCTGCAAATTGATTATCTTCAATTATCATAGAGTTTAGTTTGTAGACGTTTTACACAAATGCAAATAAAGTGTGTCTTATTTGTGCTGGGAAGTGTGATATGGTAAAAGAGTAAAAATAAGAACATATAACAATTATAGGGAAGTGTAATATTCTCTTAACCCACCCATGTTACAGGCAGACTGTAAATGCTGAAGGACTCCCATCAGGCCATTGTATAAATTAGCCAAACCCTTACTGTGCTGAAATCTATCCCCAACTGTTAGAGTGAGAAAGCAGAGATTTTTTCCCTCCGTTTTTAGATTTAATTATCTTTTGTTGTTCTTTTTATCTACCTTCAAGGATTGTCCTCAGTAGGGGGTTAAAAGAATGGGAAGTGAAAAAGACGAGGGGGGTGTCTGATAGCAAGCATTGGGTGTGTAGGGCTAGTTTGTCCTCTGATCTGACTCCTTACAATGACACAGTGGGAGATTAAATATGAAAGTGAATTTAAACCACTGCTCGGTGAACAACAGGAAAACAAAGTTGTCTCTATTTCAAAATAAGACTTCTGCTCTTTGTCTGGAGTCATTTTACATAATTTAATCACAACATTTAGGGAAGTGTTTGATGATCTGTAGTAAAGTCCCAATGTCCAGGTGGGGAAAAAAACCCTGAGAAGTAAAGAGAAAAACAATATATATAGTGTAAAATCTTCATTTTTGTGTGACATATTAGAGTTGCACCGTGGCAAGTCTTCCCAAATATTGATTTAGTAGACCTTCAGGAAAAGCTTACTCATTCCCCTGTGAGAGAAACAACATGTGTAGAACATTAGCTGAATTGATGTTGGTAAATAATTTAGTATCAACCTTTACTGTATGTGCAGTCATTCAAGTGAAGGTGGAGGTACTGTACAGAAATAAAAGTGTTATTGGCTGTTCCATTTATATTTCTCTAGTTTATGTTCTGTGTTTTTACTGCTCTCGACCGCAGAGGTTCTTGCTTTTTACAAAATACCACAAATATTTAAAACAAAAACAAAAACAACAACAACAAAAAAAAAAAGAAACTTTGGGGTTTTTTATTTGTTTTTTTAATTAATTGAGGGATAAGACACCTTTGTACGATCGACGGATGCACTCTTATCGAGAAACTTGTGCTGAAGTTAATATTGTACATATTTGGATTCCTTCCGTTAATATAACCAACAATATTATTATACCTGCAAACAAATCAGCAAATTGTTTTGTTTCTGATTGGTAGAATTAAAGGGGAATCATTCCAAAGAATAGCGAGTGCAACAAAAACTGTGGAATGATGCCTTTGGCAGGTGAAACTGCTCCCCTGCCAAACTGTCACCATTTAGGCCCTGATAACGCAGGTAATTGCATTTCCAGAAGAGCAGGAGCAGATGAAACATGCTGTGGACAGATACTGCTGGCACATTGGCCCCTTCTGTTGGAAAATTTCATTTTTCCACAAGGAAGCCATGAATGCTAAGGCTGAATCCAAATCCGTTTTTCCGCACTTTATCAGTGTGTGGCCCACCAAGTGGGGAGATGGAGGTAATTCATTCAGCTGAGACTCACCACCCTAATCCAATTTCCAGCCTCCCCCAGCAAGAGATAATTACAAGTATTAAAGCTGTTAGGACAGGGGAGAAAGGGCCCTCTCTCTGAAACTCTGCTGCAGGCCCTGGAAATATCGACTGAGCGGGGGATTTCTGCTGGGAGAACTCAAGCTAAGGTATTGTTCAAAACTAAGAAAGTGTGTTAACTAATGAGGCAAAGGGAATCTCAAGGTATAAAAGGACACCCATAGCCACATGTCATAACAGACCCCAGGACTTTTTTTTTCTCCCTTTTTTCCTCGTGCATCACTTAAGCCTGCATGAACAATTGGTCATTTCATGTGTAAAGACAAGAAGGGTTTCCTGCACAATCAGTATGCATATAATAGTGCTTTTAACCCCACATGAGCTTCGGGATCAGATGTACAGGACTTTACTGTCATGTCAGTTTTTAAGAAATGCTCTAAATGTAAAATGTATATGCCTTCTAAAACTGCCAAACGAATGTGCAATAGCACTGTTTCATATAAAATCTCACTCTTTCATTGGTTTCCTGGCTGTGATCACTCCAACACCGCACCCACCTACATTCAAAACACTGGTAAACTATACCTTTCATGTCTCTGAAGCCACAATAGAGGACCGGAGTTGGAGCAACACAGAGGGTTTCTTTTTTCCACTGCTTAAACTCTGACTCTTCAAGACGGCGGAGCTGCATAGAGCTCTAATTAACGGAAGCAGAGACGCTTCTGCGCTCTCCCATTCAGTGCTCCACAATAGACAAACCTATGAAGCAGAACCAGGAATGGAATATTGAAGGAATGAATGGAAATGCACCCAAATAAGAGACCCAGTATCACCCCTGTCCACTCTTAGCTCCTGCTCTTTATTGTGTATCTTTGTTGAAGAGGGTCTGCAGCAGGAGTCCCATTCTCTTTTAATTACTGAAGATCAAAGAGGCATGAAGGAAAAGCATGCCTATTTAGAGAAAATACTTTATTTTTTGTTTTAAAATGATTTGAAATAACATTTACACAAAACTTTTTCAGTCACATGTAAATATAAGTTGTCCGGGACAAAGATAAATAAATAAATATGTAAGCTGTTTGTGCAAAATTTTATTCATTAACTTAGATGTTTTGAATGTTCAAAAACATTACATTGTACAACCTTATAAATGCTGCATGGTCAACATTTCAGGGCAGCGGAGAAGCTAGAGCCTATCGAGGGGCGGGATACACCCTGGACAGGTCGCCAGCAGGGCTAACATCGCACACATACTAACCCAATCCTAAATTTCTTGAACTATCTCAGTAACAAAGAGGTCCTAAGAATGACTATCCCTCCAAGAGACAGCCCTTGAATTTGTCTCTTTAATGTCCAACTCTGTTTCATATATAGCTGTGACAATTAAGCTAATTCCCGTTACTTGAAGCTGAGGAAAATTATCGTTTTCTGCACCTCTCATTTTAGAGATGTCCCACTGCTCCATGCATATTTATACCAGCCATTTGAGAGAAGTGCTAATGTAGTTAATGAGACAAAAACTGCTCTTAACCCATTTCTATTTAGGTGTATTTCGACACCAAGATGAGCCGCTTATCCCTGTTTGAATGCTGTGGCAATTCAAGAAATAACTTGAAATGTTTCTATTACGGGGTTCCATTGAAAGAGATGGGAAAAGGAATCTTCTAATTCTGTTTTGACCTACTTTTAATAGACAAAAATCTGAGTTTTAAGCCTTTTTAAGGCATCCTCTACCCAGGTGTAAACTACACTAATTGAAAGCCAGAAACAGGTGATGTTTCAACGTGATTTATATGAACCATAAAGACAAGCTATAAAGGAAACAAAATCCAAACTTTAACCATAGCTGCAGCTCAGTGCAAGATACCAATTAATAGTCCCACATTCATCATCCTGAAATTCAGTTCCAAACATGAAAATGTTAAACTTCACCCCAAGTAAGTCAGGAACTTTCAATATTCTGTACTTCGGATAAATGGTTGCGTATTACATCCAGTGGTGATTTGGTTGAATAACGATCTTTCAGTATAAAGTGCTCTCAGTTTAAACAGAGTGGGTGTTGCTAATCGCCCCTTTCTTTTAAAGTAAATATGAAGCGGGTCTAAGAATGGTGTACTGTTGCTTAACGGGCAAAAATAGCCCAGCTGCTGATATCATTTTAAACAGTGACATTCCTATTTCTTACCAAGTATGTCTGCTATTGTTTGCAGGCTTTATATCCTTGAAATATTACCAGCCTCGGCGCAGGCGGAAACTGCACAGGCTCCTGTGTGAAGTTTTTAATATGTCACAGGCATAGTGCTGTTTGGAAATGCAGTGTATTTTACTCAGCCCCCAATAATCTATTCTGTTCAGCCAGGCGCATACATTGACAAATGTTTCCAGCATTAGGTATTTACCTAGTGGAATGTAATGGATGTAAAGAGTTTGAAAATGCCTGGCGCACTAACAGCATGGGCAGTAGCAAGACTATCTAGATTGAAGAAAAAATATATATTATTCAAAACAGAATCAATGGTTCTGAAGGATGGTGTGTGCGTGTGTGTGTGTGCGCATGCATGGTCATCTCTGTGCATGCAAGTGTTTGTGTTTAGCTCTGTCTAAATATATGTGTGTATATCTGTTTGTGCTCTGAACCGCTGACTGTAAACTTACCATAAGTCACTGTAGACACGGTAATAGTTTCAGCACAATCCACGCGGTGGAAATGTAAATATGTTTCCTTACGCAAAGACACTGTAGAGGCATTAATTGTCACAAAGTGTTCCTGTCTGAAAGAATGAATGTGTGCCACCCAAAGAGTTGAGCGGGGAGACCTCACAGAGGAACTCGCACACTGGAGGGTTTTTTCTTTTTTTTTTTAGAAAAGGGTGACTCAGAGAACGGCTGATTTATGTTTAATTTATTTATTTACCCCCAATAAATAAACGATTTAATTATTCATTGGTAGTCTTAATTTGGTAATCCGTTGGTAGCAACTGCACAACTTTAATTTGTATATTGTAAATCACCTCAAATCAGTAAAGCTCATAGTTTCGGTCTTATATACTTTTGAAAATGACCAGATGCAGTGCCTCAGAATGAGTGTCAGCATCCCTTTCATAGCAGTTTTTCCAATATTTTATCAATATTACTTTATCTTGCTGCCCCCCCCCCCCCCCCCCCCCCTTCTTTTTCTTATTTTTTTTTTCACAACCTTTACTGGCTCTTACACCTATTTTACAGTGTCC
>VOQJ01016976.1:3363-16295 GCA_015052665.1 Apistogramma diplotaenia | reverse complement strand
CAACGCTGAATTATAGCAGACGTGATTATGTAATGGAAATCACTGCAAAGGCCCAGAAGCACTTCTGAAAACAATTGTCAGTGAGCTGCACTCACACATACTAGTTAGAACTCAGCCATGCAAAGACAAAACAAAAACAGGTAAAAACAAGAGGCAGAAGCATTCTTCGTACTCACTTAAGGTAAAGTTAGAAAATGTTTTGGATGCTGAGTCCTCTAGGATAAAGAGGATAGGGACCATCTGGCTTATTTTGGAAAAAAAATTAAAAATCCAGCATCTGTGGCATACAATAGTGCACGTGGAATCGGTAAAGCTTCTCTGCTGCCATCTGGGCATCTTTTCTGTTTCTGCAGGATGTCGAGCGAAGCACATTCTGCACATTTTGTTTTTTGCAGTTGTCATGTGGTGACAGCATCTGGATGTTAAACTGTCTCACCTGCAGTTCAGTGAAAGCATGTTGTGAAAAAGGTGAGAGCGCTAACACAAAATGTGATTAAGAGTAGAAGCAACATGTACTGTAGCAGGAAACAAAACAACATCTCAGTTTCAACATTTCATATGTTGTTTTTGTAATATTTTTTTTCCAATTAAATAGTATAATAGTCTATTTTTTAACTTGCACTTTAAAAAGCTTCCCAATATTTTTGGAAATGGGGTTGAATTTGGAAAAATAAGTCATTCTTAATTTTATTGTAATAAACAGCGCTCAGTCAGAGGTGGCTACTGAGGTGTCTGATACTAAAATCCTTTTATACGTGATGGTAAGTTGAGTAATGAATTTTAATTATCATCCTCACACTGCTTATATTCAGACAAGTTATTTGGCTTGTTAGCATTAGCATTGTATGCAGTCTGATTTAGCGCGAACACACCGCTTTGATTCATTTCAGGTTTCTTATCTTTTTAGATGAGAAAGTGATGGCTGATGACGAGTTCACCTGTGACCTCTTCCGTTTCCTGCAGTTGCTTTGTGAAGGTCACAATAATGGTGGGAACTGCTCATGTGTCAAATGAGAGAAACAATAAATGAAACTAGTCGTGAATTACATTTTCTTTTTTTTCATTCGAAATGATCTCGATTTTAATGCAGATTTTCAGAACTACTTACGGACACAAACGGGCAGCACGACGACCATCAACATAATCATCTGTACAGTGGATTACCTTCTTCGTCTGCAGGTAAAGGCTGCGATTGGTGCACTAAATGAAGATTTTTAAGGCTGTGGTTGGGATTATAATACCGCAGAACTACATGTATATAACCATGGTAACATAGATAACCAGAGGATTCAGACATTGTCTTTAACACGGATTAATGCTATACTTTAAATACATTCATGAGGTGTTCTTACAATACGGCCTGCTATGTTTTACTCAAGGAGTCAATAAGTGATTTCTACTGGTATTACTCGGGGAAGGATGTCATCGATGAGCCAGGCAAAAAAAATTTCTCCAAAGCGATGGCAGTGGCGAAACAGATTTTCAACAGTCTAACTGAATATATCCAGGTAACACCGGAGCAATTCAGGCCTTCATGCAGACTGCTTTTGTTTTTTTTGCATGTAACACACAGTCTCTCTTTTCAGGGTCCATGCAATGGCAACCAACAGTCCCTAGCCCACAGCAGGCTGTGGGATGCTATTGTTGGCTTTCTTCATGTCTTTGCCCACATGATGATGAAGCTGGCACAGGTACGCACATATCCGTCAATTAATGAATAAAATCCAAATTAAAAACTGTGTATTTATTTCTGCTGCCTCAGTTCTGCAACATCATCGATTGACCCCCCTGACCTCTCATCATGCATTTTATTTTCAGTGGCCATGAAAGAAAGTCAGTGGTAAACGTAAAAGCTGATTTTTGTGCTCAGAGTAGCCATGGCATCAGGAGTGTCTTTCTGAAGCTGTTCAGAGAAGTTTACCTGCACTGGTTTTACAATAGCTGCGGACTTGATTTGTGCATGAAAAAGCTTTGTTTTTATAAACCCGACAGTGAACATGAAAACTTTGGGTTCACGCAGTTGACAGACGTTCTCTGCAGTTCGTTTCCTGAATATTACAACAAATATTGCAATTTAAAATATCTTTGGATTTCTTAATTTTGTAAGCATGTTACTTCTATTTGTATTCATTTGATTGGTCACTTTGACAGATGATATTTTGACATGTCGCAGGTAAAGTATTAGTATTCAGGTTTGTGGTATTGTATATGCGGGTTATTTGTGACTTTCAGAAGTAGAGATAGAGAGCCTTTCACCAGTCAGTGACATAGTTTGAGTGCAAATAATTTTTAAATTTGTGTATTTCATCATCTACAGTACACAGTGTCATTAAAAGATTCAGAGAAAAAGCAAATATATTGTCTAAATAGATTGAGGGAACTCACCCGATGTTTCCATTCTGTTTAGTGCATTAATCCTCTGCAGATGACTGAGGCTATTAACAGTTATTATTAGTAGCATTTGCATGCATAACCTGTTTAATCATGTGGTCAAATAAAGAGCTGAGTCATGCTTGACCCATGGGTTTCCAGCTCAGCATATTTTAACGCATATGATGCACCTAAAACAAATGACCTTCCTCTTGCTCTTCAGCTGATATTCTCACAATCAGCTCTGTTTTTACCTTTGTTTTATATTTCAGTCTTTATTAAACTTGTGCATTGTTTTGCATTCAAATGAAAGAAAACATTTGTTATACATGAGCAAAAAAAATAATAATAATGTGATCGTATTTTGTTTAACACCTGAATAATTTATTTATTATTGAAATTCTCTTCCACATGGTCAATGCAGGGTAAAGTATGTATCTATTTTTTTGTTTAATTTATTAAGGCAATATTGTGTTTACTAGTTTTTCATTTATTCAGTGTTGGCTTCTCTTATCAGGCAGTTTTATATCCACCTGCATCTCACAGAACTCAGTCAGTATTAACTGATTTAAATATATTTCCAAATAAAAGTGACATTGAGCTATGGTGAAGTCATGGCAGATTAACATGTTATGTCTTGGCAAACACCAAAAAGCAATTTCAAGCTGTTTGAACCACTTGGCACTTACCCACCAACCGCTTACATTTACATGTGAGTACACCTGTTGAAACGCAAATATCAAACTTGTGGGCTTTTTGACACTGCTGTACATATTTTTATTTTCTTTTACTTACAGTGAATTAAACCTTTCTCTACCACAGTAAGCCTCGTGAATAGCAATCTATATGTATATATTTCCAGACATGCGTTTTTGCCTTATAAAGCAACTGCCATATCTACGTTAGGCCCCCGCAGTTTTAAACAGCATTGTAATTTAAATCAAGCGTGATTTATTATAAGTCAATTTGCAAAAAGAAGCAGGTGACTACAAAACTTCCTGACAGAGGGACTGACTTTTAACCTCAACTGTTGGCGTATACACTTTAATATGAAGTTACTTTGTGTTGGAATATACACTTTAATGTGACATCCACTTTGTGTGCACACATTTAACAGAGATGACAGTTTTTTAACATCATTTTTTTTTCATCAGTGTTTTGTTGAGCGGTGGCTTGTGTGTTGTTTTAAATTAATGTAACTAAATACACTATATTGCCAAGAGTATTTGCTGATCTGCCTTCACATATGAACTTGAGTGACATCCCATTCTTAATCCAAAACGTTTAATATAATGTCAGTCCACCCTTTGCAGCTTTAACAGCTTCAATTCTTCTGGGAAGACTTTCCACAAGGTTTAGGAGTGTTTATGGGAATTTTTGACCATTCTTCCAGAAGTGCATTTGTGAGGTCAGACACCAATGTTGGATGAGAAGGTCTGGCTCACAGTTCTTCCACACCAAACTTGCTCATCCATGTCTTTATGGACCTGCTTTGTGCACTGGTGAGTGGTCATGTTGGAACAGGAAGTGACCACCCCCGAACTGTTCCCACAAAGTTGGGAGCATGAAATTGTCCAGAATGTCTTGCTTTGCTAAAGCATTAAGACCATAATCCCCCCTTCACCAAACTTTACACTTGGCACAGTGCAGTCAGAGAAGTACTGTTCCCCTGGCAACCACCAACCAAGACTCATCCATCAGATTGCCAGACAAAAAAGTCATGATTTGTCACTCTGGAGAACACGTCTCCTCTGCTCTAGAGTCCAGTGGCATGCTGCACCACTGCATCTGATGCTTTGCATTGTACTTGGTGATGACTGCAGAAAGTTGGTGACCACTGACCCCACTCTATGATTTTACATGGCCTACCACTTTGTGACTGAGTTGCTGTCAGTCTAAACTGCTTCCACTTTGTTGTAGTACCACTAACAGTTGACTGTGGAATATTTAGTAGTGAGGACATTTCACAACTGGACTTGTTGCTTGTTGCTCACTGAGCTCCTGATAGCAACCCATTCTTTCAATGGTTTTGATGGTGAATACTTCTGGCAATATAGTGTATCTATTAATTTTTTTGCCTCTCGATACCACCATAGTGGAGTTACAGCCATTTTTATACATAGCCCCCACTTTCAGAGTCTTGAAATCAATTGGCCAGTTAACTGACTGACAAGCGGTTTCGTGGCCAGTTGAGGTCTGTTCCCTCTTTATTTCATGAGAAATGTAGATTAAAAGTGTTACATTTGTACTTTCTAGCTTTCCACTGTAAATTTAAATTAAAGTAACATCATCATTAGACTGAAGAAACAAAATAAACCAGAACGATAGTGAAAACGTTTGGAGCAGCAAATCAGTAATTTGGTGCAAAATTTAAAAGAATGAGGTCAGCTCACCAATGCCTAAAGGCCTGAAAGACTATATAAGATGACTAAAGAACATAATGACAGAATTTCCTTATTTGCTAAAAACTACAACAACAATTTTACAACATCTAACCAAGTCAAGAACACTCAAAGAAGTAAGTGTGTCATTCTTAAGCTCTACAATCAAGAGAAACCTTCATCTATGTAAATGCAAAGAGTTTACAATACAGTGCAGAACACTGGTCAAACTCAAGAACAGGAAGGTCGCGAAGGTTAGACTTCGCCAGAAGACATCTTAAGGAGTCCGCACAATTCTGAAAAAAAAGTTTCTGGACAGATGTAACCAAGTTTACCTTGATCCAGAATCATGGGAAGAGAAAAGTTTGGGGGAAGAGAGAAAGCTTGTGGTCCATATCATGCCGAACATGGTGGAGGCAGTGCTACGGCATGGCTGTCACTAATGTTTATTGATAATGTGACTGCTGGCAGAAGTAGCAGGATGAATCATGATGTGTACAGTGCTATAGTCTCTGTTCAGATTCAGACAAAAACTGCAAAACTGATTGGACAACACTTCACGGTGGAAATGGATGAGAACCAAAGCGTACTGCAAAAGCAAGGCGAGAGTCTCTCAAGGCAATGAAATGGGATATTTTTAAAAAGCCCCTGATGTCAACTCAACAGAGCATCCTTTTATTAAATACAAAACTGAAGACAGAGAGGCCCACAAACAAGCAGTAGCTGTCTGCAGATTGTTTTCATCCAAGCATTAAAAGCAGTCCTTATATTTAAAATTGTATTCATTTGTCCAATTACTTTTGAGCCTCCTGAAATTAGGGGTTGTGTGTATAAAAATGGTTGCAAATCCTAAACGATTAATGTAAAACCTTTTTTTTTTAAACCGTTTGAATTCAAACTAAAAGTCTGCACTTCAATAACATCACATTAACTTTATTTAAAAGCCACTGTGGTCGTATGCAGAGGCAAAACTACAAAAACTGTCTTTGTCCAGAAAATTATTTACTTATATTTACACACAAGCTTCTGCTATAACTTCTAATGTTCAGTGTCATAAAAATATAATATCGTTATCTTCACATAAGGGTAAGCGAGATTCAAGCAGTGTTTTATCCACAAAAATTCAAAGTGTTTACATTACGTACATCATTACATTCCATGTTTCCTTAAACCATTGTGACAGTCTGATAAATTCTCTCAGCATGACGATTTGGCTAATTAACGTCCTCCTTTGTTGTGAATGCGATTGTATACAACACAGTATTTTGAATGTACACTTCTTATCATAACAAGCTTTTGGGTTCCTGACACTGATAACTTGTGCTTTCAACATCTCCAAAGACTGCTGCATCTTTATGTGAACGTCTAATGGTTCGAAACGATGTCAAATTTGTTGTCATTACTGTGAGGTCTTGTGCTTCTTTTGCGGTCGCAGGACTCCAGCCAGATTGGTCTGCTGAAGGAGCTTCTTGACCTACAGAAAGATATGGTTGTTATGCTGCTCTCGTTATTAGAGGGTAAAAAAAAACAAACAACCCTTTTATTTCTTTTTTTCAGTTTGCCGATTTTCATCTTTTTATTCTTTTCAAATCTGTATGTCAATGTTGTTTTGCTCTTCAGGAAATGTGGTAAACGGTACAATCGCTCGGCAGATGGTGGACATGTTGGTAGAGTCTTCCAGCAATGTGGAGATGATCCTCAAGTTCTTTGACATGTTCCTCAAACTGAAAGACATTGTGGCCTCCGATGCTTTCCGTGACTATGTGACGGACCCCCGAGGGCTGATCTCCAAGAAGGACTTCCAGAAGGCTATGGACAGTCAGAAGCAGTACTCCCCGTCTGAGATCCAGTTTCTTTTGTCCTGCTCAGAGGCGGATGAGAATGACATGATCAACTATGAAGAGTTTGCCAGTCGTTTCCAGGAGCCCGCCAAGGACATTGGCTTCAACATTGCTGTGCTGCTCACTAACCTGTCTGAGCACGTCCCTCATGACACCAGGCTACAGAACTTCCTGGAACAAGCAGAGAGTGTGCTGAACTACTTCCGTCCATTCCTGGGCCGTATTGAAATAATGGGAGCCAGCAGAAAGATCGAACGCATCTACTTTGAAATCAGTGAGGTTAACCGCAGACAGTGGGAGATGCCACAAGTGCGAGAGTCCAAACGGCAGTTTATCTTTGATGTTGTCAATGAGGGGGGTGAATCGGAGAAGATGGAGATGTTTGTCAACTTCTGCGAAGACACCATCTTTGAGATGAACATAGCCTCGCAAATTTCAGAGCAGGAGGAAGAAGAAAAGGGGGAAGAAGATGATGAAGGGGATGAAGGAGGAGGTGAGGGAGGAACAGGTGGGGAAGCAAATGGAGGAGGAGATGAGGACAGTAATGGACAGGAAGGTGCACATGAGTCAACCTCTGCCTTTGCAGATTTTATAAACAGCATGTTAAGCTTCCTCAGCATTTTTACCTTCCGTAACCTTCGCAGGCAGTATCGTAGAGTGAGAAGGATGACCTTCAAGGAGATTGTAGTGGCCTTGTCCACTTTTTTCTGGACCATCCTGATGAGTATACTACACTTCATTTACAATGTCTGCAAAGGTATCTTTATGATCATCTGGCAAACATTATTTGGGGGTGGGTTGGTAGAGGGAGCCAAAAACATCACAGTCACCGAGATTTTAGCCAGCATGCCAGATCCTACGCAGGACGATGTGCATGGAGATGGACCAGGGGAGCCAAGGACAGGCGAGGAACAGGACACTGGAGGTTTAACGGACACTGGCGAGACTGGAAGCGGAGAGGAGGAAGAGGAGGATACCCAGGAAAAAGAGGGTGGGAGGATACCAGGAATGGATGCTCCAGGTGGACTTGGAGATATGGGTGTGGAGGCACCAGTTGAACCTCCGACTCCCGAAGGAACTCCCATAACAAAGAGAAAAATGGTAAGGATTCACTTATGTGCTTTATTTTCATATATCTTTTCATTGTTTGTTTGTGGGGAAAAAAGTGGCGATTATAAAGTCAAGTCTTGTATAGCAGATGTTTTCGTTTACTTACAGGCACCAGAGGAGACTGATGCCAGCCAGAAACCACCAGAACCTGCTCCTGTAGAAGAACCTCCTCCAGAGCCTGAAAAGGCTGAGTAAGAGTCTTTAGTTGGTGATATTAGTACATTAGGCATTTCTCTTACCCTGCCATGGGTCTAAATATGAGACAATAGTTTTTTAGCCAGGCTGGTGTGATGTTAGTGATAATATGATCGGGTTGTGAAGCAACTTCCTAAACTTACTCGAGTTTTTTTTATTTTTTTTTAGTGCTGAAACTGGAGAGAAACCGGAAAAAGAACCTGAGAGCAAAGAAGAAGCACAGCCAGAAAAACCAAAGAAATCAGCAGCCAAAAAAGACAAGAAGCTGAAAAGAGAAGGAGGTTTTCAAATCTGGACTGAGCTGGAAACTCAAAGGAATAAATTTATGGTAGCCTTTGTTTCAGAAGGGATTTTGTTATATGCAGTAGTTTTAATGTCATCATCGAGTGATTAATTGGTTGAAAAATGTTAATCTGCCTTTTTTAGAACTACCTCTCCAGGAACTTCTACAACCTACGTTTTTTGGCTCTGTTCCTCGCATTTGCCCTGAACTTCATTCTTCTTTTCTACAAGGTAAAAAGAAATCCCTTTAATTTAGTTTAACCCTTTTTCACCTGAATACGTGGACGGATCTGTTTGCTGCGTTACTGATGTTAGGTCTCAGAGGTCCCGCCCGAGTTTGAGGAGATGGAAGGGTCTGGACTTTCGGACGAAAGTGTGCTGTTCGAAGGCTCTGGGTTATTTGAGGGTTCAGGCGAAGAGACCGAAGGATCTGGAATGAATGGCGGAGGGGATGAGGATGAGGAAGATGTGCCGATTTATTTCTATTTAGAGGAGAGCACTGGATACATGCAGCCCACTCTGTCCTTTCTTGCGATGCTTCACACAGTCATTTCCTTCATCTGTATCATTGGCTACAACTGCCTGAAGGTATGTTGGACACATATTTGAAATGTACGGGTACATATATCTTGAAAAAATTGTTTTAATTTAGATGATTTTGGCTTATAAATCATGAAGATATTCACATTTTGGCATTACATGTTCATAAATACTGATTTTGAGAAGTCGTCCCGTCCCAGGATGGACCACCTTTTGTTGTGTTCCAGAAATGAATTCCAAAAACTTGCATATGTGAGTAAAAGAGCACTTGCTATTGTTCCTGTCAGATTCCTCTAGTGATCTTTAAAAGAGAGAAAGAACTTGCAAGAAAGCTGGAGTTTGATGGCCTCTACATCACCGAGCAGCCTGAGGATGACGACATCAAGGGCCAGTGGGACAGACTAGTGCTGAATACACCGTATGTGGATAAAGAAAACACTTTATAACAATGGGAAGGCTTTTTTTTTTTAATGTAACTGACAACCGATCCCATTTCCCTACAGCTCTTTCCCAAACAACTACTGGGATAAATTTGTCAAGCGAAAGGTGAGTCGCGATTGACTCCGGTGCTTTTAAAATGGGCTCAGTTCAGCACCTTCACATGTAACACCACGTCTCTGTCCAGGTTTTGGATAAGTACGGAGACATTTATGGAAGGGAGAGAATCGCTGAGCTCCTGGGTGTTGATTTAGCTTCCCTGGACGTGAGTCAACAACATGAGAAGAAACAGGAAGAACCAGATAACTCCGTGTTCGCCTGGTACCGTATTTATTCAGCTGCACGCTTGAGATGATTTGTGAAAACGAAAACAAGCACTTTGAAATGGATGTCGATCAATATTGTGTCTTTTAGGGTGACCTCCATTGACATCAAGTACCAGATCTGGAAATTCGGTGTTGTGTTCACCGATGGTGTAAGCAAACCTAGATATTGAACTAAACTCCACTAATACTCCACTAGGTTGTACTAAATTCAACTTAAACATCTCTTTGTAGACTTTCCTTTATCTCTGTTGGTACCTGGTGATGTCTTTGTTTGGGCATTACAACAACTTCTTCTTCGCCTGTCACTTGCTGGACATTGCCATGGGTGTGAAGACTCTTCGCACCATCCTATCCTCAGTCACGCACAATGGCAAACAGGCAAGAGCAGGAAATGCTCACTAGAATTGATTTTATGATAAACCTCACTGCGCTCACTCTGTTTTCTCCTCCTCTCTGCCAGCTCATGATGACGGTGGGCTTGCTAGCCGTGGTGGTGTACCTTTACACCGTAGTTGCCTTCAATTTCTTCCGCAAGTTTTACAACAAGAGCGAAGATGAAGACGAGCCGGATATGAAATGCGACGATATGATGACCGTGCGTCACTGTTCACCAAAAGAAACCTCACACGTTGACATTTTCAGAGCTTTGCCACTCGCCCACATTCATTTCTTTCTTCTTTGCAGTGTTACCTCTTCCACATGTACGTGGGGGTCCGTGCAGGCGGAGGCATCGGGGATGAGATCGAAGACCCGGCTGGAGATGAATACGAGCTCTATCGAGTGGTCTTTGATATTACTTTCTTCTTCTTCGTCATTGTTATCCTACTGGCCATTATTCAGGGTACGGAAGATGTTTCTTTGTTTGGCTCTTGACAAATTTTCTAAGCGTGTCTGATGACTACGTCGTTGTGCACTGCAGGTTTGATCATTGACGCCTTTGGAGAACTCAGAGACCAACAAGAGCAGGTCAAGGAAGACATGGAGGTAAAGTAGTTTTCACTGTTTTCATATTTGCTACTTTGACTCAGTGTCGCTAATGCCGTACTGATCCCTGATTTCTGTGCAGACAAAATGCTTCATATGTGGCATCGGGAGCGACTACTTCGACACGACGCCGCATGGCTTTGAGACTCACACTTTTGATGAGCACAACCTGGCCAATTACATGTGAGTGTGCCTCTTCTGTGTTACTTTGCACATCATATCTGTGCAATTGAGAAAATATGAATGTGATCTTTTTTTTCAGGTTCTTCTTAATGTATCTTATCAACAAAGATGAGACCGAGCACACCGGGCCGGTGAGTCAGAATGTTTTTATCGCATTTTATTTTATTAGTGCGCTCCGTTCATGGTCTCATCCCCCCTGATGTGTTCTTACGTTGTGTTTTTTCAGGAGTCATACGTATGGAAGATGTACCAGGAGCGCTGCTGGGACTTCTTCCCAGCTGGAGACTGTTTCAGAAAACAGTTTGAGGATCAGCTTTCCTAGCCCTCAAGTATTTTACAGATAAAAATGACAAATATCAAACTGCTCCTTGAGGTCGTCATGTCACACGAATATCACAGTGAACTGAACTTGTCTAGGAGCACAGGGAAATCCTGTTTCTGAACTATAACCATGATTATTTATAGAAACTTTACTATTTTCCAGAGACAACAGCTTATATTACAAATCAATATCTACAAGAATTTGTCCTTTAACTGGAAATTCATGGCCGTGTTTTTTGTAAAGTTTAGTTATTTAGTTACTTATTTATAAAATATTGCCTCTTACAACAGTTCAGAGACATTGTGGGCTTTAGTCAGCTGTCTGTTTTGATCCATAAAGAAGATAAAGCCACTGAACCTAAACAGCCGCTCACAGTTAACCAGTTTCGAAAGAGAGCAGTTTAGCGGGTAAAGCGCAGTAACACAAGCAGAATATCACAAATGCTACAGTATATTATTCACTCTTCAGTTACATGCTATGGTGATTATGGTGGAAGTGGCTCTTCAGCATATTTTTTTGTTTGAACAGATGATTTTTCAGGTTTGTTTTCTTCACATACTCCAGTGTATATGTTTAATTTTATTTGTTATTTTTCCAAAATCAACTTAAAAGTCTGGGGTGGTGAATACATCACATATTGGGGTAAACCTGTAATATTGTTAGTAATGCATGAGTTTCTTTTTTATTCCTTTAAACACAAGCTGCAACACAAAGAGGACGGAAACATTATAACGAGGTTCGTTTTAGGCATTTTTAAGCTGAGTTTTATCAGGCGCTTCATTAGACAGTAATCCTCTTTAGACTCAAACTATAAATGCAGTTATTCACTGTTACTGAATCTTTAGATGTGTATCAAAGCAGTTAACCATGACTCAATAAATTACTGCTCCCTGAATTTATTTACTAAATTATATGATACCAGTTAATTAAAAAATATGAACATTTAGATTGCTTGTGGGTTTGTCTACATTCATTTTAGCTGCATTTACAGCAGGTTTTAATACATTTTTACATTGCAGATTTATTTAGTTTTTTTCAATTTTAAAATAAAAGTAAGTATGAAAGCTGTTGTCTGATTAGATATCAGATAGATAAATATGCTCATTTAAGATGACAACGTGCAAAAAACAGTACTAAACGTGTCTTTACTGTCTTTTTGTGACAGCTATGTACCTGCTGAAAGATAAATCATAGGAGGCTAATGTTGTTTCACTACTCGTTGTGTGTATGTAATAAAATAAATGGACATCTCAGCAGGTTTGGTGAAGCTGATTTAAGATGACTTTCAATATAATATTCATTTGGTGTGTGTAAAACTGAATGGATATTAAAAACAAACATTAAAAAAAACCCTTTTGACTCAAGCTGATTTACAAAGTAGCTCTGCACGCACTGCAGCACTCTGTAACATCGCATCACAACCCATTTTCATACCATGCTGCTGAACTTTGGCTCTGTGGAGCCTCCCAGCTGACTGGGGATTAAAGCTGAGCATTAGAAACTCACATTGAGCCTCATGTGCTTTTTGGCCATTCGATCTGCCAACACGTCCCTGTGAGCCTGTAAGAGTCGGACGCATCCACTGAAAACATGAACATCTCGGGGATACATCAGGGCATCCTCAGGATGTATGGTGAGTTGGATCTTAACTTAAGGTGTGGATATTTCTGGTTATAGGAAGGTGTTGCTGATCTTTGTAGATTTTATGGTAATTTTCCAGTTTGTTGTCCGCTCCCTGTCATGGTTTTGTAAATATCTATCTATCTATCTATCTATCTATCTATCTATCTATCTATCTATCTATCTATCTATCTATCTATCTATCTATCTATCTATCTATCTATCTATCTATCTATCTATCTATCTATCTATCTATCTATCTAATATTTCTCTAATATGGAGATAGTGTTTAAAAAGGATGAAATAGTATTTAATAAATAGTATAAGTTGACAATGCTCC
>VOQJ01016975.1:0-44915 GCA_015052665.1 Apistogramma diplotaenia | reverse complement strand
TTGAAAAAAAAACAATAAAATAATGGAATTTTTGTGTGGTTTTTTTTTGTCCACTCCCCCCCCCCCCCCCCCCCTGAGTTTGGTGTTTGTTTTTTTTAATCTTGTATTTCTGTGCTTGTAATTATTCACTTCAAAGGAAGTAGGGCGATTTCTAAAGTTGTATGTGTTATTGTGAGGCCTGTTCACATGGGGAGGTGCAGTGTGCAGTAATCATTTTGGAACTGTGGTGGAGAAAAGTACATTAGTTTGCAGCGGTACCCAAGAGAAAATGAATGTAAGCGTGAGTCAGTAAATCATTAGACTTTTGACACATTGATTCACTGTACTAGTCTTTTTTCTATTTTGTTCTTTTTCACTTTTATATGGATTTGATATACATATTTTTTTTTCCAATTGTGTTGTTTTTTTTGCTGCAGGCATTTACAGCCACAGCACCAGAGTGCAGTATTACCAAAGATTGCTATCAAAGTCAGTGCAACAGTGGTGTGTGCCTTTATCGTGAAACTTGAAACCACATAGGTACAACTTGTGCTTTTGTTTGCAATGCTTTCAGATCCTAATGCTGTTATATTAAACATCAAGTGTCTCATTTACAGAAGGTTAAGCTCTGAGGCTCTCACACCAAAGTTGGGATATTCTGCATGACACCAAACCGATTGTTTACTTAATGAGATTTTGGCAAGCGGCTCAGCCTGCACACTTGGGTTTGGATGGATGGATGGATGGATAATGTTACAGCTGGCACGAGTTCTAAGTTGTCACTACAGCTTTCTGTACACTGCTCCAAAAACTTAAGGTGCACTTGATCGCCACAGTATAACACACAGCCAGTTAGACAAGGGAATCTATCCAATTAGGAAACATAAACCACTGTGAATCAATTTCACCTGATGATGATTACAGGTGAACTGGAGCCACAAACAAGCCCCCTCCCCCTCCAAAAAACAAAAAAGGGGAATTGTTTTGCAGGTTCTGGCTACAGACCATTGCTCTTTCTACCTCCTCTATGTTTTCCTTTAGCTTTGCTTTTTGCTAGTGTCCTTGACACTACAAGTCAGTGTGAGACGGCACCTACAGCCCATTCAGGTCGCACAGGCAGTCAAGCTCCTCCAGGCTGGTATGTGCATATGTGCCGTTGCAACAAGGTTAACTGCATCTCTGAGCACAGTCACAGAGCTGCATGGATGAGGTACCAGGAGAGGGGCTGTTAAATGAGGAGAGCTGGGCAGCGCTCTTACTTGCTCGTTTGTGTGTATTTCTGGGCTTCTTGCTGGAGGTGGACAGGAGTTGCACCATAGGTATCTGTGTGCCCCCAAATGGACAAATGATGAACTGCATTGTAGTCTTAAAAATGTATGTACGTATAAGCACTGCTGGAACCGCAACAGTCACTGAGAGGTTAAAGTTTCCTCAAGAATTTGTTTTCAAACATGAGCGTTCTTGAAACAAACCCAGCATTTACTAACTTAGAAACATTCAAATTCAGGGAGCATCAGCTTTGTGCAGAGAGCCATGCTATAAAATAACAATCTCATCGTAAAACAGGCTACAAAACGTCAGCAAATTTTCAAACAATCCTTTTAATCATTGCAGAAACACAACAGTTTAAAATAAAAAAGTTAATTAAACACCCACTCCCTCCATGTAATGAACAAACACACACAAAATAAATTACTTCTTAGAACATGTTAAATAAATAATATTCATACAAATGTGTAAATTTAAATTTTAGTCAGAAATCTAATTTAGCACATAAATCAAGGTGTGCTTCTCCCACTGCAGAATTGCACATACAGTACTGCCCTGGTCTTCAGGGTACACAGGTAGCTTCTATGGAGTAGTTCAACATGTGGAAGCATGACACGTGTGACAGGCAAAGGCATCGAACTGCGCTCAAAGCAACAATACACAGGCACCATTTTAAGGCTATTAGAAACAGTTAAACCTGTGTATGCTTTATACATTTGCTTCATCTTCCTTAATAACCCATTTGCTAACCTGCTGCCCATGCTACATGAAAAAGATGCCAGTGTATTGATGCCTTGAGAGTAGAAAAAGAAGGCAATGTTACTGGTACATTCCCATCTTTTGTTTTTTTTTGAGATAGACAATATCTTTCTTTAATGGTCCCACCCCCACATTCCCTTTTTACTACTATCATGTAGTCATCATCTACAGTTTGTGCCCCTTGTAACATATAATAAGCACCAATAACAACCTTCCAATTTAAACCCGTACAATAGGAGTCGCTATTGTATGACATTACGCGAAAACTATATTAGTTCAAATAAAATTCTGAAGGTGGTTGCATATTATTAGCATTGCACCACACCATGGAGTATTGCATCCTTCCTCTACAGCTTTCTAAAATGATATGGCATGGTGTGAAAGTAAACTGGCAGTCTTGTAAAGCCGATCTGTTCCGCTAACACTTATTTAAACAGCTAATGGCTTAACGAGTACTGAATTAGCAATGAGGCATGTCTGCCAGAGTTGGCCCCACATCCCTTAAATTCTTCTTTAATAACCATTCAGCTTTGGCAAAAAATGTTACTGTTTCTCTGTTCTTCCAGTGCTGTTCCAGATAGAAACCAGAAAAACCTCCCAGACTACCATCCACTGGAGATAATGTGGAAATGCTGAGGATCCCCAGTTGTTTATGAGGTGCAGCCGAGGAAAGTTGTCACCACTGTACACTTCAACTCCTGTAAATTCAATCAGAAGAAGCTGAAACAATTTTGCGGCTTCTGTGTGCTACCAATGTTTGGGGATTTGGCAGGTAAGACTCAAGGACAAAGTTTCAAAGGAAAGCAAAGAGAAGGAGTTACCAGCGTTAGTAAATGTCACAGAGAGGTACGTTTTCTCTTTCAGAGTTCTGAATAATCCACTCAATAGCATCCCAACCCTACAGATTCATACAAAGACAGAAGAGATAAGGAAGAGACCAAGGCAATGCCCAGAAACTGAGTGGTGAACATCACAGAGGTTTATGAACCTTTGAACTTAGAAGGCATGTAGAATTTGATTATTTGAATCTGCAATCATCATCAAACCGAGGTGCAAAAGATAAATATAAAGACGCCGTCTTCATTATGCATTACCTTCCTGGCATTAGCTGACATTCTCCTGGCCATCATGGCTTCCAGGTAACTGCTCAGGCTCACTCCCTTAACTGTAATAATGGCTTCCTGGGTGAGGACAGTCCTGAGCAGAGCAAGCACAGGCAATGGCAGAGACAATGAGAGAAAAACACATTACTAAAACATTGTGTTCCTGCAATAAAAAGCACAGGTTCCTATCTCGTGCTATGCACTCTAATAAAATTTTTTTAATAAAGCTGTTACAAATAAAGTGCAAGCCAGGACACGTACACCTCAGGGTTGTCGGGGTGTGGTCTGTAAAGGAGCCTCTCATCCACCGATATGAGGTTAGTCAGAGTGATCTGGAAGATAAAAGAAGCTTACAAAGTCTTTGTCTAAAATCAGTTATCACTGGTGGAATATATCTAAATAACGTTGATAGAAGTGAAACGAAAACTTACATTTGTTGAGCATAACTCCATCTTTTTCTCCTCTGGATCAACTATGGAGTGTTCCTTCACATAGGTCTGTGTGTGGTTAGTTCCCAGGATCTACAGACAGAAATATTAACCACATGCACAAGAAATCAAATCAGCAGGTATAGAGATACTTGAACTGACAACGCTGCAGGTGAAAGAACTGTCCTGCTGTCCCTCTTTTGACACCCTTTAACAGACCCCCGCAAGACCTTGATGCATATACATGCATCTGCTGATGACTGACCGCTCTTACGATAGCCGGCAGGCCCCACTCTGTGCTGAGGAGTCTGTGGCTGTGAAGGCGGCCCTCTGTATCCAGACTGCGGTCCAGCACATCCACCCCAATCACATTGGGGTTCATGGGGTTGGGGTACTTCCTCATAGCTGCCTTGATCACTGTCTCCCAAGGGTAACTGCATGCAGACCAGTACAAAGTAATATTTAAATGTGAAGACACCAGTCATCAATAACTCAAAGAC
Organism: Apistogramma diplotaenia; assembly: GCA_015052665.1. Classification (NCBI taxonomy): domain Eukaryota; kingdom Metazoa; phylum Chordata; class Actinopteri; order Cichliformes; family Cichlidae; genus Apistogramma; species Apistogramma diplotaenia. The sequence goes on along the minus strand of VOQJ01016975.1, from coordinate 40,877 downwards.
ACATTATGACTTGGACAGCTGTCCCTTATTAAAGTCCACTATGGTTTCCTATGGTTTTTATACAGTAACCATGGTTACCTCATTAAAACCATTACGAAAATCCACTATGGTTTCCTATGGTTTTTATTCAGTTATTGTATAAAATCATAGGAAACCATAGTGGATTTTCGTAAGGGGTGGTTAGTGATCATCCTTGAAACATCTTCAGTGGCACGCCTCCTGGTGTCATGCCCCGTATAAAGACTCATCCCGTTAACATAAAGCAGACTTACTGTAATGCGCCGGTTAAACTCAGTTAAACACAATGACAGTGTGCTGACCAACCTGAAAACATGTTCCGTGCTCCAAATCTTCATTTTCTATGCCAGTCTCTTAACCTCGCTCTGAAAAAACTAAACAAAGCGCCCTTTTCACCGCACTATCATCATGTGGACCTAGCTCCGGTAAAGGGACAATGAGGCCTGTGATGATTGAAGCTCACGACCATCTCAATGATATGAGTCCAGGGAGCACATCCCCACTTTTCTCCGCATATTAGCTTCGCGTTAACCGTGCGCAAAAAGTCCCGCGATCCCCGCGTCACGGCGACGACAGACAGGTGACCTGAAATGGATTAATTCAAGTAAATCGCCTCGCTAGGAAAAGAGGGAAGCCGGTGCGACTGCGGAGGCGTCGAGCGTCAAGTCACAGAGAATCAGGAACAGGAGTCAGGTTTCAAATTCCAAAATAAAACTCTTGCTTGCCTGTCATGCTCAATCTACGACACTAGTTTTACCAACATCACCCTGAGTATTTTATAGTTTGTGTCATAAACGTGAAACGACATTAATGCTAATTGTTATTAGTGTTACAAATTTTCTGTGTGAACGATTTCATTCATGCTCTACTAATTCACTTAATCATATTTCTTCATTATGATTATTAATGGCGTTTCTAAAACTCTTTAATGTACTATGATGGAACACAATGTGCGCTACTGCGTTTCCTTTCTAGCTCTGGTTGTGTCCGGCTGACTTTACTAAAGCTGATGAAGCCCTTGCTGCTGCATCCGCCTCTGTTTGTGCGCATGTGCAATGCATCCTTCCCTCATCCACCGACAAGTGGCAGCAAAGGAGCGGGTCTGAGTCAAGCTGCAAGAAGGAAACTATGAACCTGACCGGAAATTAAGTGATTGTGCTATCAAATAAAAGCCCAACATATGCCATCAAAAAGAGAGAAAAAGAAAACAAACAAATAAACAAAGATTATTTCCGCCATCATACTGGACGGCCTGGTGGCAAGTTCCACACTTGCTCCTTCTTCCTGATGTTCCTGTCTGCTGGGATTGCCACAACTGTGACAAGTCTGGTCTTCTGCTTCTTGTCATCAACCACTATGTCTGGTTGGCTGGCCAGCAGCTGCTTGATTGTCTGGAAAATGAAGTCCCACAGGATCTGGGCCACGTTGTTTTCAACTGGTGGTGCCTTTCATCTGGACTTGGGGACTTCTAGTCCATATGCAGCACAGATGTTCCTGTACACTATCCCAGCCAGTTGGATGTGTTTCTAAGTGTATGTGGTCCCATTTGGATCTTCTATCCTGCTGCTGTATTGGGCACCTTCATGCAGTCTGCAATTTGGGCCCTGTCAGCTGTGGTACTTAGATTGGGTCCTAAGTCTATCTATGGATTGGGTACTTAGGACTTGTTTCTGTGCTGCCATAATCAGAGCCTCCATGCGCTAAACCTGCCTTTTCTAGCCACTGGTAGGTTTTCAACTATTTCATCCATTTGTTGACGATACAGCCTATGCAAAGTATTGGTCATCCATAATTGTTCCTCTTCCTATTCCCGTGGGACTTCCAGATACAGACAGACAAACTTGTGAGGGCGAACTAACCGGACATCGTAGTGGTGGACAAGAAAAGGAAGAAGGTCGTAGAGATAGTTGTTGCAATACCAAGTGATGGTAACATTAAGAAGAAGGAACACGAGAAGCTTGACAAATACCAAGGGCTCAAAGATGAGCTTGAGAAGATGTGGAAGGTGAAGGTAACACTGAGCACTCAGGACAGTGACCCCCAAACTGCAAGGGCGGCTCCAGCGACATCTGGGATCTGAGATCCCCTCAAATTTAGAGTCATTTTTTTACATAAGAATTTTGATGAATATGTGTGTTTTTGTGTATGCGTGTAACATGTCTAGTTTTCTTTTTTAAATTGTACATTATGTTGAAAATACAACCGGAAGTACCAGATATGCACTGCTCGCCTTGACGCTCATGTCGTTGGTATTCATAGAAGCAGACGCGCAGTGGAGGCTAGTATGGTCCCTTAACGTCAATTTTTCGTGCGATTGCCGTTCATTCAGCGGCGCTTCTTTTTCTCTCCAAATACGAAGCAGTTCATCAGATCATATAAAAATCTATCAGTCGACTGGACGTCGGAAAAACGCACATCGCGCGACCTTGAATTGAATGTAATAATAGAGGGATTTATTTAAAGCACCGACACGGTAAGGTGATAAGCATCCTCAAGGCGAGACAAATGTCGATATTACGGCCTACAGTGCGATGCATGCAGACTCTGAGTGTGAGAACATGTGTTTTATGGAAGGTGTCGTAATAATGGGTCAAAGACGAAATCGTCTCTTCAGTTTTTAAGAAATCTGATTGACGATTAGACTGCTCGTGCAGCCTGTGGTTGAAGGCCGGATTGCATGCCGCAGAAAGCAATTTCGCGACACAAAGTGGGATTTGTTTTTATAAACGCTATAAACGTTCTAGTTTTTTTTTAGAGATGGGCCTGGCAAATATAAATCTGAATTACCATTTAAAATGAAATGTATTCTTATATCCTCTGCTCGGGTTTTGTGCAGAGCGCTTGCAGGAATATGGCAGATGCTGCAGCATCGCTTGATCCGGAGTGAGAAGGGGGTGGGGGGTGGTGGTGGTGGTGGGGCACCTTTTTAGGATCATTAAATCACACCCTGCGTCTGAATGTGCATTTCACACTGTATGTGAGCCTGGCTCGTTATAGGAGCCGAGCCATTTCAGTGTTGCATATGTAAGCCATCTTCTCGTTAGAAGGGCCTCCAGGTTGGCTGTTGGTCGTGTTCAAACCAAAAATCTGCTGACACATGCGCTCTACCAGCCTGTGTTCCAGGCTTTTGTGCGCAATGAAGCCTATCGCCCAACCATGGAGGCCTCATGGAGTACCAGACTCCTGTCGGTCGTATAATTGGCCTCCTTTTGGCCTGGATCTATATATTTTGACTGCTTTTTAAGGACTGGTGTTAAAAATAGACTTAATACTATTATTATATTCCAGTTAAGATGTCATTACACGTTATTGATCTTCTACATAATAACACCACTCTGCCTCAGTGAATTTAGTTCTGTTTATTAAATGCTTGTTAAAGGCCTCCACCTCAACTCTTGTCTGTTTTATTTCAGGTTAACTGCCACAGCCATGGAGATTGTCACACATTTAATTAATGACACAATAGAATTCTACAAATGGACCCTCACTATTGCAGGTAACGCACTCTAAATATCCGGTATGAGACCGTCTGTTTCAGAGATTTTGAAATCAGAGAAGTTGTTTTACAAGTGAGCAATACAGCTTGCAGTCGTAGGTATTATGCATCACTATGCAGGGTTCTTGCTGCTGTGAGTCATTACAGAGTGAGTTAGTAAAAGAATAGTGTATCACTGGGAATTTGTTAACAAATGAGTCAATGATTTATGAACATATAGTAGCTATATGCTGCATACTGCAGTATATTTTAGTGTTGCTGCACCCTGTAGCACCCTGTAGCAGGCCCTGTACCCTCGGTCTATCAAGTATCCCAATCAAACTGACCACCAGGCATCTCCCTGCAGGACATGATCTGTTATCTGCACTGCTCCTCAGCACCTGTTTGATGTGAACTCCCCTTAAAATAAACCGACACTCAACCCACGCTGTGCCAGTGTAATGCAAATATTAAGAATCTTTATGTAACTCTCTGAAAACATCTTTTTCACAGACAAGCGAGTGGAGAAATGGCCTCTGATGGACAATCCCCTACCCACGCTGGCCATCAGCACCTCCTACCTCCTCTTTCTCTGGCTTGGGCCCAAATACATGAAGAACAGAGAGCCCTTCCAGCTCCGCAAAACCCTCATTGTCTACAACTTCAGCATGGTCTTCCTCAACTTCTTCATCTTTAAAGAGGTAGATGGCTACGTTGTTTTGATGTTTACTTGCATGTGTCCAATAACTGCAGTCAGTGAATTAAATCTAATGTCTTCTTATTCCAGTATTAACCATACTCCCAAATGAGTATGTTACAGCAGCCGTTTTATCCTCTGGGTTTAGACTAACCTAATTACAGTGTGCTCAAGCTCTTGTTTGCACTCCATTTCTCCTCTTTTCTCTGCCAGTCTCACTGTGTGCTTTATAGCAGCCATTCAATGGACACTTGTTTTTTCAGCTGTTTATGGCAACGCGAGCAGCCAGATACAGTTACATTTGTCAGCCGGTGGATTATTCAGATGATCCCAATGAAGTCAGGGTGAGTGTTTGGAGCACACACACACACACACACACACACGCTTATATTGAACTCACTATCTTAAGATTCATGTGTGTTCAATAATTAGTTTCCTAATCAGATCTCTGCCTACGCATGGTTAAGAAAATTAAAGTCAGCCTGCCAGTGACGCGTCACTCTGAGTGGTTTAGAAACCTGAGTAGCCCCCATACATTTAGAACATGGGCCTGCTATCAGAAAAAGTGCAAGCTGGAGCTGAATTGTGAATGGTTTTCAGTTTCACCTTCCTTCCCGTTGCTCCATGACGTAGTCTGAAACCGAACCCACGAGAGAGTCGGTCTCAGGTGAGGCTAAGGTTAACATTTCAAAAATCAGAGTTCACAAACATGAAGCTTCTGATTATATTGGAGGTAAAAAAACAAACATCTGAAGTCAGTGTTTTTTTCTCTCCTTCTTTGTTTTTTATGGAGACAGGTGGCGGGAGCTCTGTGGTGGTATTTCATCTCCAAGGGCATTGAATATCTGGACACTGTGTTTTTTATCCTGAGAAGAAAATTCAACCAGGTTACCTTCCTGCACGTCTACCACCATTGCAGCATGTTCACACTGTGGTGGATTGGCATCAAATGGGTGGCAGGAGGACAGTGTGAGTAGCTCATGACCCAGTAAATATCAGCTGTATGCTTTATCAGTATTGCCATCTATGAAGCCATTAGTGGTTCTGTACTTCAGTGGATTACATATTTGCTTTTTCAGTCCTGGGAGGAGACACAAACCTCCCTTGGAGGTTGCGTCAGGAAGGACGTGCGGCATAAAAATAAAAAACCTTTTATACTTGAGTTGTACTTGTATTTCTTTCTGCTGTTGTTTACCTCCTTTTGTTTATATATATATATATATCTGCACATTAGCAGCTATGCTAGCATCTCTGTAAGGGTATGAAATAGGCACAGGAGCACTTTGAGCTAAATGCTAATGCTAGCAAGGCAACATAATGATAGTAAATTACTAAAGTTTACTAGTAGATGTAAATTGTATCATGTCTATAATATGTATCAAACATGATTCCAATGTGACTCCGTTTGAGATAACAGAGGAATAATTTTGCCACAGCAGACTACAGCAAGCATAACAAAACAGAAAGCTTTGATTTGATTTCTTCTCCTTGCAGCCTTCTTTGGTGCACATATGAATGCGATGATCCATGTTTTGATGTACCTGTACTACGGCCTTGCCTCCTGTGGACCTAAGATCCAAAAGTACCTGTGGTGGAAGAAGTATTTGACCATAATCCAGATGGTAAGCTACTGCTGCAGGACGGTGGCTGATTTCCAGTGAATATATTGATTGTAGGGACAATCCGACTGAAAACCATTCTTCTTGCTATGACGGAGCTGTGAAACCATAGCGTGGTGCAAAAAATTTAACCTGAAATCTCTCTCTGTGTCTCAGATTCAGTTCCACGTCACCATCGGCCACACGGCCTTGTCTCTCTACGTCAACTGTGACTTCCCCCACTGGATGCACTACTCCCTCATCTGCTATGCCATCACCTTCATCGTCCTGTTTGGCAACTTCTACTACCAAACCTACCGCCGCCAGCAGCCCGCACGGCGCGACACCTCCTCTTCCTCCAAAGCAGGAAAGGCTCTTTCTAATGGCAGCCTCAACGGGCTCAGCAAAGCTGCCAACGGAGCAATGCTGATGGGGAGCAAAGAGGAGAAACCCCAGGAGAACTCCGGGAGGAGAAAGAGGAAAGGACGAGCTAAAAGAGATTAAAGGAGGGGGAGCCAAAGAGGTTCAGGTGAGGAAGAGCCTTGCTTTGGCTTCTAGGCTGAGAGTGCTAAAACATGAAAGACTTACTTTGAGAAAGATTTAGACAGGTGGATGATCAGGTGTGATGAGTTTATTTAAGCCATGATCTGAGTTGTATATAAAATATGAGACAGGCATTTATGTTAAGAGAGGATCATTCTGTTACTGAAAGGCGGTCATTGGTCATACACCAGATGACCATTATAACAACTCCAAATACAACCGTTTCTGATGTGAGATAGAGCTTTGTATTCCTTCTCTTTATTGTGGTGCCGAGTAGATGTGACTTCCAGCTACTTTAAAGCAAAGCCTGAAAATAAGACGGGCTGGTTTTGGATACTGGGTAAGCTGCATTTAATGCATGTGAGCTGGTAAAAATAACTAGTATAACTGCTATATTGAGACAGGAATACACACAATAACACAAATGCCTATTTATATTTGAGCGTTTTTTTTTTTTTGCGTACCTGTACAGATATAAAACTGATGATAATGTACACTATCATATCAGTTTAGTCCTCATGTTATTCACCTGCTGTTGACGTTACACAGGAGAGACTTTTAAATTTCCAGCTCCCGTACACTGACTCCAGCACTTCTGCAGTTAGCCACTTAGTTGTGCAGACGAAACACATTTACACTAATTTATTTACGGGGATGTAGATGCTCACTTTTGAGCTGTCATCCATTAACGCACAAAAATAAATATGTTTAAAATAGAGGAAGAATAAATGCATATCCGGGGGGTAGGTGTACATAGAAATAGAATAAAAGGAATTCTCGATGCTCATTGGATGAAACTGTCCCAGCTGGTTTTACCCAGACGGAGAGATTGGCAACTTTTGTTCACATGGGGGTGAAATTTAGATTCTTGTTATTTCTATATAAAACCATAAACCATTTTGTATATCCTGACCTGTATGTAATGTGATGAAATGTAATAACTGTTATTCAGATAAATGATGAATTTGAGGACTTTCTCAGTGTTTCCACCCCCCCACCCCACACACACACACAACCCCCCACGACAGCGACGCTGGTGGAGTTTTGTCTTTGCAGATGTTTACCTGTCCTTTTTATATCATAGCCTCTTGGAAGTTGTCGTTTGTCTTAGACCCTGGTGAAGATGTTGTGTGCTGAACATGGTGGAATTCTGGGTTCCCTTTTGTATTTATGGAGAATTCAGAGTTGGCTTACAGCTACTGTTTATTTATATTTTTTAACCATGTTAACTAAACCTGCCCTTAGTGCTGTTTCCTTTAAGAAAATCATTTTCAGTCAAAACATGTATTTTTTTTCCCATCTAACTTTTCAAATTGAATTCATGTGTGGAGCAGGCTTGAGTGTAAATTTATCAGAGAAGAGATTTGGTTTATTATGATTTCTGTACAGTTGGTGAGCAGCCGTTGGGATGACGTACGTTTTACCACTGAAGAATATCGGTGCTCTGTCTGTAGTATAAGGAGTGTAAATCAATGATCAGCTCAATATATTGGCAACTCCTGCTTTAAGTCATTTATCAGCCAATGCATTTCAATGTTATTTTATTTAATGGTTATTTATTGTTGTGTAAATACCGATTTCCATCTTGCTACGAGTGCTTGTCTCTGTATTTGTCTTCTTTTTGTGTTGTACATATTATATTGTGATATTTTGTACACTGCTCATTTGGGAATGTTCCTGGCTTTTCTGCTTGGGCATTTTATAAGTCAGCGTTGCTTCTGTTTTTAATTTATGTTTTTTCTTTTTAGTATCATATCTTTGAACTCTCTTCAAATTAAACTAAACTGAATGCCTGTACAAACGCTGACTTCCTTTAACCGTCTCCTTCTTGGTGCACTACATGCCTTTCACAAAGATATCAATTATTTTGATTATATGCTCACCACTCACTTTATTAGGTGCACATGTACAGCTGCTTGTTAATGCAAATATCTGATCAGCCAATCACATGGCAGCAACTCAATGGCTATAGACATGTTGCTATGACAATGATGACCTGCTGAAGTCCAAACTGGGCATCAGAATGCAGAATAAAACTGACTTATGTGAACATGGCATGGTTGTTGGTGTCAGGTGAGCTGGTCTGAGTGTTTCAGAAGCTGCTGATCTGCTAGGATATTCCCACAGAACCATCTCGATGGTTTACACAGAATGGTCTGAAAAAGAGGAAGATACCTAGTGAGTGGCAGTTCTCTGGCTGAAAATGCCTGTTGACTGTAACTCGTAAAGTTCAGAGATGCAGAAGGACATCTCTGAATGCACAGCACATCACACCTTGAAGCAAATGGGCTACAGCATCCAAAGACTATATCAGGTGCCACTCTTTTCAGCTAACAACAGGCTACAATTCATGCTGGCACCAAAACTGGTCAACAGAATAATGTAAAAACATGGTCTGATGAGTCTTTAATTTCTGCTACAACATGCTGATGGGTAGGGGCAGAATTTGGTGTAAACAACATGAAAGCATGCATCCATCCTGCCTCCTGTCAACAGTTCAGCCTGCTGGTGGTGATGTAATGGTGTTGCACACTTGGTACCCCAACTGAGCATCAATTAAAAACCTGAGTATTGTTGCTGACCATGTCCATCCCTTCATGACCACAATCTACCCATCTTTTCTTGTCTGCTTCCAGCAGGATAACGAACACTGTCTCAAAGCTCAGATCATCTCTGTTGAGTTGAGTTCATCACACCCAGAAGGCCTCCACAGTCACCAGATAACAGAGCACCTTTGTGATGTTGTGTAAGGGGAGGCTGACATCATGGAAGTGCAGGTGGTAACTATGTGATGCTATCATGTCAATATGGACCAAATTCTCTGCTGAACCTATGGCAGGAGAAATTGAGGCTGTTCTGAAGTCTTAAGGGGGTCAAACACAGTACTAGCAAGGTGTCACTAATAGAGTGTGTGTGGATCATGGCTGTGGTTTAACCTTAATGTGAATTTCTAGGTTTCCAACACTAGGGGGGAGCAGGGTTACATTGAAATGTGCATCAGTTATTGACTGGCCTTCTCCTTCCTTTTAATAGACATATATGAATCAAAAAATCCTGGTTATCAGTGTAGTGTTTGGGCTCCTTATAGAAACCCATTTCAGACAGTGAAGTTTGTTTTTACTGCTTTGCACAATTGTTTTGAACCCAGAGTAGGAAATTGAGTATTATTATTTACCCAAATGATGAACATACTGTACGTACTTGTCTGCCTCCTTTTTGCTATATTATAGTTTGAATCCACCACAAGTGAGACATAAATATTGTACTTTTTGCTAGGAAAATAGGAAATATGAGAAGTTGTACAACCACCTTTGTTCTTCAGCACAGTCTGAACTGTCTCAGGCAGCTTTCTTGTCATTTCTTTCAGTAGCATTCAGGAACAGTTCTCCAGGCTTCTTAAAGGACATTCAAAGCTTTTCTTTCAATGTTGCTGCCATTTGTTTTGCTCTCTGTCAAGATGATCCAAAACTGCTTCGATGATGTTGAGGTCTGGGCTCTGGGGAGGACTGATAGTGTTCCATTGTGTGTGTTTTTTCTATGCTTGTGCTTGCGATCATTGTCGCACTGGAAAATGAAACTGTTGTCAATCAGAGGCTTTCCAGATGGTATTGGATGGTGGATCAAAATCAGATGACATTTTTCTGCATTCCACCAATTCTTGTCAGAATTGGTGGAATTTGCAGAGCCCACACCGTGTTGGCTGTAGACACTCACTGATTTTCAGTCCTGTTCTGTGGTACTGTGGTGTACCTCAACCTTTTCTCCCTGTCTCCCTTCCTTAAGAATGGTTTCTTGACAGCCTCCCTTCCACTGAGACCATTTCTGATGAGGCTTCAGCGAACAGAACCGGATGCATCTTTCACATCCGATGTGAAGTCTTTGCTGAATTCTTTTCTTATTCCTACTGATGTGACTTTCAGGTACTGCTCATCTGCTGTAGATAGTTTTTTTCTAGGGTCTGCCACTTCTTTTGTCCTCCACTTGTTTCCTCAGGACTCACTGCACACTATGCTGAGATGTACTGAATAGCTATTTGGGAAGCACCTTGTTAGTGCAAAAATACTGTTGTGTGTCTGTGGATTTTTTTTTGTAAATTCAGTTAAAGAAATTAGAAAATTTTTTGTTTTTTTACAATTTAAAACTGGTTGAATGAACTTGAATTATTCGGTCAGCGTTAAGTGCTTCAACAAACAAAACCATTCCTCTGAAAATGCTCAGGTGCAAGAACTGGACTGAACAAGTGAAAAAGCAGCCATGGTCCAAAGAACAATGTCTGGCAAGAGTCAGGCTCTTTGGAATCAAAATATAAATAAATAAGGAGTGGCTCAAGATTTTTGCACAGTACTATATTGCCATTCTTAACAATGTACTGTCATAGTCTTAACTTCCCACTGCATATAGTTTAAATAAACTACTCTGAGACATAAAGAAATGCTCGCATGTTAATGAATCAGCATTAATAATCAAACAGTATTGATGTCATCTTCATGAACATGATGTCGTGCATGTGCAGCTAAGCAGTATCCTGTAGCTGGGGTGGTTTCATTAGGTGAGATCACATCTCCCATGTTTTAGATATTGCTACAGTATTATGCATTAAAATAAGCATAACTCCAACAATTATTTTTTAAAAAAAGGGAGAAAAAAAGAAAACCTTCAACCCCTGCTGAATGTTCCTCCCATTTAATGAGTTCAGACAATGGTTACCATGGCAACTATATACAGCAGCTGTCAGACATCCCCCTACCCATTCATCTTCTCAAACCCCTCCCAGCCCCAACCACTCACTCCCCTCCTCCTGCTTCAGTTTCTTCGTGAATCAGCTGAGGTCTATGTGAGAAAGAGCACTGATGCAATAAACTGTTAAAGTGGGTTTTAGTGCTTATATGTGTATGTGGGTGGTTGGCTTACCGAGTGAAGCATTTGTGTGTACGTTCATGTGCATGTTGTTGTGTAAGAGACTGAGAAACGTGTTTTTATGAGTATGCAATCCCCCTGCAGAGTTTACGAGTGGGAGGCCTCCACTTGCAGAGGGGTAGGCCTGTTACATGGACCATGCTTGTGTTATTCTTCAACCCAGAGCCAGCAGCACGTTTAGGATGTCAATCCTTAAAAGCTGCACATTAAGAACTAAATGCAAAGTAGCAGCTCCACATACATTGCAGCAGCTTGACTGTGTGACTGGATTTGTACAGAGATACCTACTTTACTGACATCCCCTGTAGATTTCACAGCAAAGTAATTTTCCTCCTTGTCAGAAGGTCTGGGGATATCTGGAGCATAACAACTGAGACTGCAGACAGGCGTGCTTTTTATTCCTCACAGGAGAAACACAGTACACACACTGACTTCAATACGAGCTTAACTGCTTATCGTTCAGATAAAAGGAGTTTCATTTTCTGTGACGTGAGTATTTTAAGAATGGATATTAATAAATAATAAAGCAATTCAAAAATCTGGCAACGGCAAAGATAAAATCCAGCAAATGTAAGGTTTGCATGCATGCTGGTGCTCTCATTCATGGCCAAAATTTACTGTGGCATTTATGCGAATGTATCAATAACACATGTTTGTAATATTTGGATAGGATGATGAGAAACTACAACATGACGTAGCTGATCATATTCAACAGTGACATTGCCCTGTCTGTCTGTCTGTGCGTGGCGTTACTGTGATGATCCAGGGTGAAGGTTTTTGTTATTAATAGAGGAAGTGAGAATCAAAGAGAGGCTTGGGTGTATGAAATGAATGAGGGTGATATTTTTAGATGGATGTTCATTGGGGCTGTTCTTTCTCTAACAGCCTGTCCATATAGTTTCTCTGCTGGTGCTCATACCAGTGAATGTTAGGGAATAGAATTTGCTGCTCCAGAGTGTGGATTCACAAGAACGAACAAGTTAGAATTTCTTCTGATAAAAGGACTCGGAGACTTTCTTCCCATCCATAGCTGTATTTCAGTGCAGTGCTTAGTCTTCCTTTGGGATCCTCAACCAAGAGCAAGTAAGTATTATGTAACTTTATTCAAGCATTAAAAAGCCCTCAATTCAAGTCATAAATCAGTATTGCATGTTTCAATACATTGCTGCAGCTATTTCCCATTTTCTTAGTAAAATATAAGAAATGACAAGTGACTTGACTTTATCACAATACGTGTACAATGTATGTACAAGTTATATAGACATATGTTATCAAACTGTGAAACGAAAGATCACAAGGAGATAAAGCACTTTTTTTTAAAGCCACTTATCACTTTCTTTTGTTTTACGATGGTTGGAAATGGTTAGAAATCTTGAGTAGGACATAAGAGCCCCAATGACACAGACATCTGCCACTTTAATCCAAGTAAATAATTGAATATACCAGGAGAAGGAGAAAGGGTAGAAGTGGGGGAAGGGGTGAATGTGTGACAATGCAAAAGAGATCGCAAGCCCCCAAACATCTGTTATCCTATGTTCCAACCCCAAACTAGCCACTTGGCCCTGCAACATTTTGTCTAGGAATTAGACTACGATTACAACCGAGAACAGTCTCGCTTTTAAACAGATCTAAGATATACTGCTGTAAAAGCCTGGAGTGACAGAACTAATGGATTGTACAGAGGTAGGAGGCCAAGATCTGTGGCTATTGAAGCCTTGAAAGAAGCTAAAACCCATGCAATAAAACTTTCAGAGCACAGCAAATCCCCAGTTTTCAATACAAGCCAATCCCTGGCACATCCTGCATACTTGATATTTACTCATTAAGGGATGATGTAAAAAAACATCCCACCACTTTTGCCGCGTGTCTTTGAACAGCCATGAAAGACGTCACATATGTGTGAGTTTTCTCTTATCAACTGTAAGAGCTACTGGTGCAAGTCCAAGAAGGAAAAACTTCAAGTAACTGGTCAGTCTGGCCTTCATGGTCTGACCCACTAATAACATAATCAAATTGAAGTTGCCTTGAGTTCAGCCCGTTCCCAAACAGAATAAATTATACACAGTATCTATTTTCCCTGACGGCGAAAAAAACTAACATCCTAACCTGGTTTCAAACCATTTCCATTTCCTCACAGAGTCAGAAAAGTGCTGGGAGAAATGGGCAGTATACAGATTTCCAAGTACAATTTCTCATTTACTCCCCTGAAAGCCTCACACTAGGACCTCCTCTCCTCTCTCCAAGCACTAACTAGTATGACTCCTGGGAGTGGAAAAATTTTGTGCATCAACTTCAGTTGAAGAAAAAGGAGTCAGTCGCCAAGAAGAGGTCACATTGGAACTTCATGTCAACTAAATGTTCTAAACACATCCACATCATGTAATTCACTTAAAAATCACAAAGGGAAATGTGACTTGTCTGACACAAAGTCTAATAATCAAATAGTGTTACAGTACATGTTTTAATTTGAATGTGTGCTTGATACATGGAATATTCAAGTATCTGTACTTCTTACTGTATCAAAAAGGAAATGTGAAAGTAAATATACATGCTTCATTATAAAATAAATAAATAATGGTTAAATTATGTTTATATTTTTATTTTGAAAATTATACTTCCCAAATGAGCTATAAAAAAGAGAGAGAGACAACTTTGGGAAACTAGACCATGCAGATTAATATCCTACTGTACTTTTTCTTGCTCGTTGCCCGATAACAACATTTTCAATAAGGTCTCAAATATGTTGTCTGACATACAGTAAAGGTGATTACTACCGTTTTATTTTCTGAAGTGGTTCGTATTTGAGCGCAATTTCAACGACTCCATACGAGGCTATTACAGCTGCGAGAACCTGTGTCCAATCATAATTCAGACCGAGACAGAGAAAGCACAGAACGAGGATCCCGTCCTGTTCCAATGACAAGAGCGCGCTGCCGGCAGCTTCGTTTCCTGCCGCTCGGGCCCCTCCCTGCGATGATGTAATGTAATGAATATTGAAACAGGTTGCTCGGTGGTCGGGAGGCGCTCGAGTCAGCATCTCTTCTGCCTCCCCATCATCACTACCCTTCAGCATCCGACAAAAAGAAAAAAATCCCCAGAAAAGGTAAGACATGGAATTTGGAAGTGCATGATTTCCACGTGGTAGTACATTTTTCTTTGAGCACTCAGGCCTGTTTTAGATTCATGTAGGCAACAATAACCCGCATGAAGGACAAATGTCTGACTGTAGTCCACATTATGTTCTCTGTTAGGCCTCCAAGGTGGGATGATTTACACTTGCTGCTCCCATTTTTTCTTGAAGACATGCCGGGCAGTAAATTTGGTTATTTTTTCCCCTTTCTAGTTTGGACTAATTTAGTATTCTTGAGTTTTTCGGTGCTAAGTGCGGGACTGTGTGGCAGAGACTGTGAGGCAATCAGACGATTCCTGGTGCTTTTAAAACTGAAGCAACAAAGAAAAAAGAAGGAACTGTGCCAACTGTGTAATAGGTTAAAAGGACATTTTTCTTTCTGTTGGTTCTGACACTTTAGTCGCTCATTTTCCCTTTAAGTAATGAGTCAGCGGGCACGTTGGATTTGAGGAATAAGATGATGGCTGACAGGAAACAGCTATTTCTGGATGAGGCTGAGGGTGGTTCTTAGTGGTTCATCACGAGGCTGGATCGCCCTTTGTTTCTTTCGGAGGGCTCGGGGATCCGATCAGGGGCCACTCTGAACCGGCTGTCTGTCAATTGAATAAGTAGCGCTGTTTAATTGGCTGGCTGCTGCTTCAGGTTTAATAGCCAATGACATTAGGCTACATTAATCTCGCGCTGTCTTTCGCCCACTTCCCACCCGTTGGGCGTATATGACGCAAATGTGGATTGTCTAATTACCCGGCTGAGGTACAGCTGATCTCAAATACATCTCATCTAACAGTGGCTATGGTCGACTGCTTAATCACTGGTGGTCACTAAGCACGTACTGACAGCTTTCCTCTGGCCATGGTCTAGCCTAATCAGCCCTGCCTATACACTCTAATGGACGGTGCCTCCTGGTATATCTCTACCAGTTTTTCCAATTATTTTTTCTTCTTCTTCTTCTTCTTGGAGGCTCTACTCAAAGAGACAAACTATTTGATCGACCTGTATCATCATTATCGTTACTTAGCCTGAATCCTCTCTAATTTTTATGTCTTAAAAATCAATTGTCTCCCAGGTACAGCGATATTAGGAAGGGGGATGGATGTTGTCGAGGATGATCTGATCCTTTGACACCATGATGAACCCATCGTCTGTCGACTCGCCGCGGCAGCCAGACAATAGCAGCCGGAAGCAACAGCAGCGATCGTCGTCCCCGGCCGGGCTGAAAGACGCTGCATCTAAAACTACGCAGAAGGGCAGCAACACGTCAAAGCCCATCACATCAAAACAGGGAGGAGGAGGGGGAGGGAGAAGTAGCCGAGGTCATTCTCCCGTGTCCACAGGCAGGGAGCGGCAGGCCGGGGGCGCTCCTGCCACCAGAGGCGCGGCTGCTGTCCAGCCTGCTGGTGCTGAAAATCCGACGCAGAACAGGCCCGCGGTGGCGGCAGACAGAGGCACTGTCCAAACAGCAGAAGACTCCCCCCGCCTTGTCGCCGATGCTTCCTCGCCCTCTCGAGCAGATCAGAACCGTGTTGTCTCCGACCAACCCTGTGCATCCAAGTCCCCCAAACTGAGGAGCAAAAATCCGAGGGGAGGGGAAGGCACCGCGACAAGTAGCAGTAAAAAGAGCTCGAAAGGCACAGTGGGCTGCGGACCCGGTTTCTGGAAGGAGGGATGTTTGCAGTCCGAGCTAATACAGTTTCATTTGAATAAGAGCTTGGGAAAAAAGGGGACAAAGATGCAGGCAAAATCAGCATCTCCACCGGCCTCTGAGCCCGAGCTGTCCCCGGAGCCCGACAGTCTGCAGGTGGCTGCACAGCCAGACCAGAGACTAGAAGAGGAAATCGAGAGATTGGAGGATGAAAATGAGGAGCTAAAGGTAAACTGGTTTTCCTCCAAGCTTGAAATGTCGATTTACTTAAATAATATCCCATGTATTTTCGGCGTGCGCAACAGTCGCACTTGTTGTTTTTGCATGGATAATGCATAATTACCGCTGCTGTAGCGCAACAGAAAAATATATATTTGTGCTAGTTTTACTGGGCAGATGCTTAATTTGGTTATTTCACGACGCGTTTTGTTTTATGACCACGTCTTGCTAGAATGAAATTGAGGAGATGCGGGCAGAGATGGATGAGATTCGGGACACCTTCTATGAAGAGGACGCCTGCCAGCTGCAGGACATGCGCAGAGAGCTGGAAAGAGCCAACAAGAACTGTCGGATTCTCCAGTACAGGCTGAAGAAGGCTGAGAGAAAGAGGCTGAGGATCACAGAAAGTGGCCAAGTGGATGGTGAACTGCTTAGAAGTCTGGAGCAAGACCTGAAAGTGAGTCTTTGATGTTCCATTATCATCATTATCTTCTAAATTAATGATCAAAACTGTAATTACTGTTACACACATACTGTTACACACACACACAAACACCATTTTACTCTATGCCTTTTCTTTATTATGTCTTAACCCCTCTCCCAGGTGGCAAAGGATGTGTCTGTGCGCTTGCACCACGAGCTGGAAAATGTGGAAGAGAAGAGGACAAAGACAGAGGAGGAAAATGAGAAGCTCAGGCAGCAACTTATAGAGGTGGAGGTTACAAAACAGGCCCTGCAAAATGAACTTGAAAAAGCCAAAGAGGTGAGGAGCTAAGGGTAATATGTCTATATTTGTTTGACCTTATGTGACAGTTATAGAAAACAAATTATTGTGTGAAACAAGAGTTAGACTACAAGATTCCATTTGAATATCATCAGGCCTTTTACTGGAGAATGCTGAGGGTTAACAGCAGGGTTTGTCAGGCAGTAATGGTCAGTATTCACAATATACTTGAAATTAAATGAGCTGCAAATGAAAGTTATAAACTATATAAGCTAAATATAACTGGTACAGGTAATACCACATACTGTACACAGAGATTAGTATAGGTGAACTAGACTGGCTTTGAAATAATTAATATAGGAGATTGAGCAGAAAACCTGAGCAAAACAATACAAAACAAAAACAGAAAAACATCTGTAGGTACTCAGGATTAATAACAATAATATCCAGTTCATTGTCAGTGTAACAGCTCTACTACCAGTTGTAATATTACAAGGACAACTTGCCCTTAAGATGTGATGTGCAAGACACATTTATATTCACAAACTAGATTTTATGTTTTCTTCCCTCAAGGCTCTAAAAAACAAACAAGCAAACAACCCCCCCACCCCCACCCCTCCAAAAAAAAACAACCCCAAAACACTTTGACAGAGATCAGTGAGTTTGGAATTTGAATATTTTACCAGAAATGTTCTGCAGGCAGGTTTAAGCGATCCTGTTTTTCCATTAGTGAGTCTTCAGTGTTCCATAAATCTAGATGATATCACTGCCCTGAGTAAGAAAGCAGCAAGTTGCTGTTGCTGATGATGTAACCACCGTTTTCCCGCAGCTCTCACTCAAAAGAAAAGGCAGTAAGGACGGGCAGAAAGCAGACAGAAAGACTCCACAGACCCCGATGGAGGTGAGTCAGCATTTTATGTGATTATAAAGGTATCAATTTTGATGGACATGCTTAATAAAAGGGTTATTTTCCTGTGTAAATTTCCAAATTAAAAGAAAATGGCATAGGCAGAAAGAGACAATCATATTTTACAATAAGGAAAACAATATGGAAGAACATCACCATCACACCTGGATCTTGGGTATACATTTTTAAGCATACAGTACTACCAAAGTCACTAGAACACCAGAAAAGCTGCATTGTTACTGTCCCAGGTTTGTCTGTGTGAATAAATTAATAATAAACTATAATTTCCCCTTTCTGTGGGATCAATAAAGTATCTATCTATCTATCTATCTATCTATCTATCTATCTATCTATCTATCTATCTATCTATCTAAAGTTTTTAGAAAATTGAAAACACTGAGCAAAAAGGTTGTGAAGTTACTGAACTAAATATTGTGCCCGTTCATAGGAAGAAAATGAGGATCTGAAATGCCAGCTAGCTTTCATCAAAGAGGAAGCCGTCCTGATGAGGAAAAAGATGGCAAAGATTGACAAAGAGAAGGACCGACTTGAGCAGGAGCTCCAGAAGTACCGGTCCTTCTATGGGGATGTGGACAGCCCTCTGCCTAAAGGTGAGGCTGGAGGGCCTCCCACCACCCGTGAATCGGAGCTGAAGCTCCGTTTACGCCTTGTGGAGGAGGAGGCAAACATCTTGGGGAGGAAGATTGTGGAGCTTGAGGTGGAGAACAGAGGGCTGAAGGCTGAGCTGGATGACATGAGGGAGGACAGGTACCCGACATTCATTCATCAGAATCCCGATGATTAAACCAGCAGGCAGAGGGTTGAAATGTAATGATAGCTGTTACGAAAAAGAAGCATTAGATTGGGAAGCATCAGATGTGTAAATTGTGACAAAAAAGTTAAAAGTCAAGTGGAAGAGAAAAAGGTACCTAAAGTTCTCATTACTATTGCTCCTCTCCTCTTGTCCCCTAGTTTGGCAGCAGCAGGAGTGGATGGCTCTAGCAGTGGAGGTCAACAGAGCAGAGAGCAGGGTGAGGCTCTCTCAGAGCTCAGGCAGCAGCTTCAGCTGGTGGAAGACGAGGCTGAACTTCTCCGCAGGAATTTAGCAGATGTAGAGGAAGAAAACAAAAAGGTAGACAGTGAACAAAGTTCTTTAAATATTCCACAAATTCTATAAATATCCTTTCATTTAAATAAAAAAGAAAAAAAAAAGACTGCACATAGTATCTAAATGCAAATATAAAGCAGCATAAAATGTTACTTAAAGCTTTCATTTCTTCTATGTTCAGCACCAATTTCTATGAAAATTTCAACAGACTATATCTAGTGTAAGCTTTCTGATTTCCCACAGATGCGTAATACTGGTTTAATTATAGCAACATAAAACACTCTGTGTTCCTTGTTTTCTTTGTGATAAATGACTTTGATGGGAATAACACTGAATTTCATCTTTAGGTGACAAGTGAGCTCAATAAACTTAAATACAAGGCTGGCTCCCATGAAGCTGGATCAAGGCACGGAGGAGGTTTGTTTGTTTAAGATTTAAAATGCTTGTCATTGACATTGTAGTGGGAGACAAACAGCAGCACTTGAAGGAAAGAGGCATCACTTCTGTTTAAGCGTATTAAGTCTGAACCAGGTGGAAAAAAAAGTTTCATAATCACCTCCAGGAGCTGTATGTTCAAATCTAATTTGAACTGGTGTTCCACTTTTCAACAATTGCAACACTTGTGCCTCGTTTCAATCCCAGGAGGAGCTGACCCTGCTAAAGTGGAGGCTCTCCAGGAGGAGCTGAAAGCAGCACGTCTGCAGATCAATGAACTGAGTGGCAAAGTTATGCAGCTCCAGTATGAGAACCGCGTGTTGCTCTCCAACATGCAGCGCTATGACCTGGCCTCTCACCTGGGCATCCGTGGTAGCCCTCGCGATAGTGATGCGGAGAGTGACGGAGGGCGGGATGACGACACGCCCTCAGCCTCGGCTTCCTCCCCTCGCCTCCTCCCACCACACCGCAAGCGCGAGGGCCCGATTGGAGGAGAGAGTGACCCAGATGAGGTGAGAAACATCCGCTGCCTCACCCCGACACGCTCTCTTTACTCACCTGTAGATAGCCGTTTTTTATCCAGAAGCCTGAAGGACCGGCAGCAGATGATTGACATCCGCATCGAGGCGGAGAGGCTGGGTCGGACCATTGACAGGCTCATCACTGACACCAGCACAATCATTGCTGAGGCCCGAGTATATGTCACCAATGGGGAGCTGTTTGCTCGACTGGATGAGGATGAGGAAGGTGGCAGGTAATTGTCACATGAAAAAAATATAACAGTTTAGTGTGATCACTACTTTATTATAGTCTGCTATTTGCCTGATGTTGAAAGTCCAAACTTGTTCTTCCACAGGATCAGAGAGCATGAGCTGCTGTATCGTATCAACGCCCAGATGAAAGCCTTCAGGAAGGAGCTGCAGAGCTTCATAGACCGGCTCGATGTCCCCAAGCAGGAGGACAAACAGGCAGAGGAGCCACTTTCTGTAAGCTGATAAAAACAAGAGTGATTTTTTTCCTGCACCTTTCTTCTTCTAACGCGTGCCATTCTTTCTCCTCGCTCCCACTTTTCCCCCATTTTTCATTCATCTGCCATCCCTCAAGATGTTTCAGCCCATTATTTTGCTAATCCTCATTCTTGTTCTGTTTTCTTCACTCTCTTACGCCACCATTTTTAAACTGGTATTTCTTTTCACCCTATTCTTTGTCCTGTAGAGCACACTTTCGGCATCATATTATGCTCATTTTTTCATTGCTTCTTTTTAACTTATTCATTCATTTCAGTTTTGTTTTGCTGAACACATAAGGTCACGCAAGGTACAGGTTATTTTCATTTTCCAAGTATGACCCAAGCCACTCATCTGCTAAGATGCTTTCAACATTCACTGGAGACCACACACCTTGAGGCGACAGTGGGGTGTTAAGGTGAGTATGTCATTCAATTTTCCGAGTACGAAAACTGCTGACAGAATTCCCTGCATAGGCCTGTCTAGTTTTAAGATAAGTTGAATTATAATTAGCTATGATAGCTATCTGAAAATACTTGTGCAGGTGTGCTGGGGGAAAACTTAGCCCAAGCTGTGTATGTGTCGTTTTTGCATGACTGCAAGAATAAACTTATCTATGAGGAATACACTCAAGCACCCTCATGCAATAACACTCATACTCATACAGCAGGATCTCCTGCAAGTTGTTGTTCTTAGGCAACTTTGCTGAGTCACCGCGAAATGTCAACATAATCTGTAACAAATCATCTACACAGTCAGGGAGCATAACAGAAGCGCTGTCGTTTTACCAGCATCTGGATTTCAGTTAGGTCACACTAGTGCAAAACTGCCCCTGGGTGGGTATGCAAAATCACGCCAAAAAAACAAAACCTGCTGGTGAATCTGTTTATCCAACGGACCTGACCACCAGGACGGGGGCGGAATCGGTCCGCTGCTTTCATCCCAGCGGTGGGATCTTTTACGTCACATATTAGGACCAGCTGTGGTAGGAGAGAGGAGGAGAGACGGAGAGGGAAAAGAGGCAGAAAGGAGAGGGGGGTTATTCCAGTTAATGAAAGCATAAAATCAGCTGTAGCCTCTCGCTTTCCGGTTGTAGTTTATTTTTCCCAACTATACAGCTGCTTTCTACTTATTTCAGCCTATTTTGCTGGCTGGGAGCGGGTTTTGAATGAGGACGTACTCTGCAAACGTTCAGGATTATTCCAAGAAAAAACGGTAAGAGTGCAATGCTCGGTTGAACAGCACGTGCTTCCTATTTTTGCGCGTGACATAGTAAAACAAATACAAAGTAATGCATGACAGTGTGAAATCCTACTGTTACCCTGCTAGTTACTACGTAACTAATAAAAGCTGCGCGCGTTAGACTACTTTATACAGGCCTGAAGTCCAGGACAGAGCAGAGTCATAGAGGTAACTCTTAAGATGAATTCAAACGCGCCCTTCGTCGCTTTCCTCGTGATAGTCACCCCCTCCTCACGCTGATAGCGGATGCGAAATGGCAGAGCGAGAATTAGGAGAGGTGGACACACTTTGTTTACAGG
Organism: Apistogramma diplotaenia; assembly: GCA_015052665.1. Taxonomy (NCBI): domain Eukaryota; kingdom Metazoa; phylum Chordata; class Actinopteri; order Cichliformes; family Cichlidae; genus Apistogramma; species Apistogramma diplotaenia. The sequence continues at coordinate 18,916 of VOQJ01016975.1, read as the reverse complement.
CACGGTAAGTTTTCAACGTTAAGCAAACAAAAATAGCAGCGCGTTGTTTCTAAATTAGTGAAGCTCGGCTGTTCTTGATCGAGTTATTGCAGCTCGGCGCGTGATGTAATTTGTTGCCATGGGTACAGCACAAGGTGGCACATCCTGCGGCGTAATTAGAGGAACCCGCCCGGTGTGGACTAGCGCGTCCCCACCCCGACACCCCAGATCCCAGGCACCGGTTAGCTATGCTACTTGGCTTTAAGGAAATAAACTCATGGTTACAAGGGGGTAAAAATACTCCGCTGCTCTTACATCAGTGCACTCCAAGATATTTTGGGAGCTTCTCCCATTCGTCTCTGAGTGGTTACTGGCTGTCTTGTCACTGCCAGCTCTGGATTGTCGGCTACAACGTCTCTGTGTGGGGTAGAGACACGGCATGGAGCGTCCCGGGATTTACTTTTCCAAAAACACGTTAAATTATAAAGAGAGCAGGTGTAGGCCACAGCAGGGGGAAAGAGTTTAAATATATATATAAAATACTTCGCGGTCTGGCAGCAGAATGAGGACTTAACTTGATCTCGGTGAAGATAATGGACGGCTCTCAAGTGTCCCGCGCTAGCACTGCTGTGACCGCTCACCCGAGAGCTGCTGCGTGGACGTGGGATTTGATCGGGTTTGGATAACTTATTTTCTGCCACTGGTCACCACATGAAAAGCAGCTGGAGTTTACGAGAAAGCACGCCGAACTGTTTTTTTCCCCTCTTTTCTTAGTTTCCTGCTTATGCTCGACGGGGCAGAGATGGATCTGTTCACAAAATTGCTTGGTGATCAGCTTCTGATAATTCATCAGGTCAAGTTATTGTTTTAAGGCTTTATTTTAATGCACTTGAGAAATGTGGAGCGCTTTTGTGAACGGCGCGGGGCTGCACGGTGGGGGCGGTGCTGGCGCGGGATACGTCCCTTCTCAGGGATGGGAGTTTGTCCCGTGCTCCAGGATGGAGAGAGCAGACAGAGGCAGGGGTAAAAACCGCAGCCCGCTTAGGAGGATCTCCTCCCCACCCACCGTTTTCAGTCAGATCTATGAGCCCCAGCTCGGTGCTTCCCTCGGTGGAGCAGAGGGTGGAGCGGGGGCCCAGCTTCAGATCCTTAGGGGACAAATGGGGCCAGGTCCCGAACCCCAACAGCAGCCGGAGCAGCAGCAGCGGGAAACACAGTACACACGGCTCAAAAAGAAATTTGAGGATTTAAAAAAGCGGCACGTACAGGACAAGGAAGAATGGATGCGCCAGAAAGCGTCATTGTTGAGAGAAGTGGCTGACATACAAGTAATTGAGAATATTACCTCCCCTGTGTGAGGCATACTAAAACATGAGTATCATCTTGTCACTATCAAACAACTGTAAAATTGCGGATTAATGTTCTTGGGAGTAAAATTGAAAATGTAATCTTTTGATTGTGTAATCATCTCTTTATTTTCAAACACCCATTCTCTCCTTAGTTCTTGTGTGATTGTAAAAGACTGGTTTTCATGTAGGGAGGGGAGAACAGGAGGATTCTGCTGGACCTGAAGACGGTCTTAGAAGAAGTGCAGGTGGAGGTGAAGAGAGAAGAAGAGAAGAGAACCGAGCTCCAGCTGCAGTATACCCGAGACAGATGTGCATGGGAGCTGGAGAAAGCTGAACTCAAATGCAGGATTGCGCAGGTAGGTGAGGGATGATGATGATGATGATGATGATGATGATGTGCATGTACAAATCCAAAAATAAATTAGCTGCCATCCTGCTGCACAGTAAACCCTGAGTCCTGCACTGCACACACATTGAAGAATGCTTCATGTAAACCACAATCAAAATGAGCTATTTCTATATGTTATGGCTGTGTTTTTTCTCATGTTTTTGCATGGCTGGAATTCATTGTGGTGTAAATTGGGCTTGCTGCCAATATGGCAGGGTGATAAGTCACTGTGGCTTCTTTCCAAATCGAGCCTTAGCCTGGACAAGCACTGACGAGACAAACTTAGTTCTCACTGAGCTAGAAACTGGCACCAAACTTGGATTTCAAGTGCTGGCTCTGAGAAGATGAAGTATTACCCTGTTCTGTCAGTGGATAGCTACTGTTCAGTGTGGTTAAAAAGGGCAGAAAATGCTCAGAGTTAAGTTTGCATACCAGTGCCATGCTGTGTTGGGCACTGGATGGCTGTACACATCTATTCTTCAAAGCGATGTGGCTTTAGGGATTTAGCATTATTTTTTCTGGTTATATCAGAAGATGGATTTATTTGGCTTTAATGTCGAAACCTGACGAGATTTGTTCCGCCTTTGTAGATCAAAAGAAAGGATGAAAACCTTTCACTCTGTGAACTCAGTTAAGATTGAGACTTAACTTCATGCCGACTGCTTTGCATGTCTCTGTGCTCGTTATATCTCTAGTTTCTTTGTGATGTTGTGACGACAGTATCTTTATCTGCCAGTTGAGCCCCACATGATTCCTATCACAAGCTTTAAACTCACTGATCTTCTTTTGACTGAAGTCATGAAGCTCAGAAATGCCATAACATGGTGATAGAAATGTAAGGGTTGCTGCAATGAAACTGCAGAGCAGTCGGACAAAACCACTGATGATGTGATAACACTGGAATTAAACGAAGTTGCATGGATTTATCAACGCGCACACGCAACACACACACTATTTACCTACCATAATGTAACTTTTCTGTATGTGAATGGAGGGCAGACTGTGACTCTTCGGCTCTTCTTTGTCCCCCAGGGCCTTTTCCCAGAGCGTTTGAAAAACAGCCAAATAAAATCGGACATTTACTGTTGTGCTTTGTGTCTGTAAAGTTCAGTGAGGCAGTGTGAGAAAGACAATTCAGTTTCTACAGAGCATACCATGATGCCACACAAACACACACACACTAGTGTTTTCACCAAGATGCTGATGTAAATGTTCTGACATTATTAGAGACAGTTAACCTGCCACCTTCTGAGAACTTTGTTTGGCACAGCTGTGGCTGTCCTTGTTACATATTTGCAAAGCCCTTATAGCAGTTTGTGTTTATGAGAATGGGAGCATTCAGAATTTAGTAATGTTGACTCTCGTGCACACTCTGTGTACTCTATGGATTGCACAAACAGATCGAGGCAAAATGTGACATGAGAAAGATTTGCTCATTGTAGTTGTTTGTCTTGATGCCACATCCTGTCACAGTTTATACTTTTGGGCAGTTGTTTACCAAGAGTAAATATAAGGCTGCTCCAAATGCAAGTTAACTTTTCGACATTATTTACAGCTGCCTGTTCACATAACTGACTTACAGACTTTTAATTACATTGTAAATCAAACAAGGGGGCTTAGAGAAATTTGGCATTTAAGGCTGGACTAGACTGTCATTTGTTTCACTCCTTTCACTTTTATGCGTACCCCTGAGCTAATCAAACGTGGGTTACGACTGAAGCTCCTCACAGAAATTGACAAGAATGAATGCAAATCAATGCGAGGAGGTCAGCCGAGCAAACTGGGTGTGAACAATTTCAGCGTGGGTGACAGACTCCTCTGTCATTTTCTGCATGTTGGTTTTACTGTGCCAGAAGTAGAAGAATCAGTTTTTCAGTGACACAGCAAAAACACAGTTTTCTATGGTTGGGCACTTTGAGTGTGAGTTTTGATCCCGTTGATGAGAATCTATAATAGCACCTGGAATGAACAGTGTTTGTAGATTGTGCATTATGTGCTCGAAAAGTTGCCTTTAAATATATTCAGCTGGGTCATAAAGTCAAAGTGGTATCAGCTGATCTCTGTAGTACAAGTTTCCATAATAAACATGTTTTTATTTAACTGCTGGCTGAACAGCTCGATCCTGTTTGTTTATTAGTGCGCTTTAAGGAGACACTTTAAAAGCAGGCTCAGCGGATTTCATTTGCTGGTCATTTGGTAGGTAGAGAATCACAAAGAAGCTACAAGTTTTAGCCAAAAAAGTAGATAATTTTGAATTTGGCTTTGCTGATATGTCATATAGAGTAATTGCTGTACCAGAAATTATGGGCTCTAATCCAAAAGTGAGTCAAATAAAGGGCTGCTGCATTTTATCAGCAGTTGTATGTTTGTTCTAGTCTTCATATTCTAAATATACATATTTCTCTCTAGTAGGCTCTTGCAGTTTGTAACTACTATATGCTGTTTCCAAATACCAAGGAAGCATCCAGGGTCCCAGGCAGAGTTCTTAGGCCAGATATTTCCAGGCATATTTCCCTGCATGCTACTGATTTATGAATGCTGCTGGCAGCTAGGAGACATCTCACTCTGCTTTAGCAGCCAGCTCTCCTTCTCTCTTTACCCCAGCTCCCCACCTCCCCTCGGAATGTAACATTGTACAAGGCTGTGTGTCCGCTATTTATAGTGGGTCACCCTGGTGACACAGTTACCTTTATATACCCTGTGCGCCATACAGTGATTATCAGGGAGGCCAGAAGTAGCTGGAGGTTGTGCATCAGAACTGAGTTTAAGGATGGATGTGGTTCCTTGTGCTGGAAGAGATGCTGGTATTCTGTGTCTCTGTTTACATGTTCTTCCAGTGTTTCCTTTCTAAGGCAGTTTGACTTCCTTTGTCAATCAATAAAAAGTTTGCTTGACTCTTTATTATGACTCAAAGTATGTTATTTTTGTCTTTTCACTACTTGTTTACATTCAGAATTTTAAATAGAGTGTGGACAGCACCCATCATCATCCATCTCTAATTGTGGAGAACTTTGAAAAGAGTAACAGGCGGATTGTGTTGACTTGTTTTTCTGCACCATAATTTCTTGACCCCAGGCCACAGGCAGAAATAACAGCATGACCGAGGGCTTTGGTCTGCGTCTGTGGCTGGACACTGAAATAACACATTTGGGCATGCTTATGCTCCCTCTTTCTAACAAACACTGTACAAAGTCACACACACATGCACACGCATGCAGACACAGGGATATATGCACAGGCGTTGTCCTGGGCTCTTTCCAGCACCAAAGCCAACTTTTTCCCCCCTTTTTTTATTATCAGCAAAAATTCACATTTGCCACAGAATGTACAGATCAGTGTACTGAAACACTCCCTCATTCTTAGTTCTTTAAACAGCACGTTCTCTACATCAGATGGGATTTCCCCACCACCACCACCTTCTTAAACTAAGAGGTCACCAGTACTTTAGAGCTCAATCAGTTTTAAAGCTCTCTCTCACTCTCTTTATCCTATTTATTTATTTATTTTGCAGTTCATGGTTTTGTAAGATTTTCTTTTCATTCTCAGTAATGTGATAACATGTTTTCTGTGTACGGTAGGGAAAATCCCAGGGGAAATGCCCAACATATCTTACTTAAAAGGGCGTAGATTTAATTAACAGAAAAATTCAAACTGGATCTAATAAATTTTTTGTAATGTTGGCACTGAGAGGAATCATGGCTGCAGCCTTATTTGTGTTAAGAAACCATGTTTGCTTGGATCTGTGTTTCTCCTAAAAACTGGATTACCCGACTTTTGCTTGACCGAGGGCACATCTGCAGACATATTTTGCTGTGCCTGAAAGTGCCACATCCTGCAGTGTATCCTGTGTTTATGAAGTACCGTAGAAAAGAAAGTTGAACCCTGAACCCGTGAACCTGTGTGTGGGTTCTTGCAGGATATTTTCATTATTTAGTCTTTTGTCCTTTCTCTCTCTTCCCACTTATGAACCCACTCACACTTATCCCTGTGGTGCATTATTCCCCCACTTCCTCCACCTTCTCTTCCTGCCCCTCCTTCATTCTCATAATTCCATGTTTTAACATTTTCTCCCACTCCTGCCCTGTATGTCTTGTCATCTGGCTTTCATCCTCTGCAATTTATCCTTTATCACAACTGTTTTCACCACTGGCTCTCCCACTCTTTCTCCCTGCTAACATTTTTCTCCTCCTCTGCACAATGTGCACTCCCTGTCTGGTTCTTTCAGTTGGAGGCTAGAGAGGCTGCCGGATTGGTGTGTGGAGGGGTCCAGTCAGCGGCAGGTCCTGGCTCTTCGGCCTCACGGAGCCCTCGAGAACAGCACGGCGAGACGTCAACAATCCGCAGGGAGAGGGAAGAGCAGCAGAGGATCCTGGCTGACACGTATTCCACAGCCATGGACCTGCGCAGTCGCCTGGAGCATAGCGAGAGAGACTGGTTAAGAGAGAAAGCCGAGCTGCTGGAAAGGTTTGACATGGAGAGAAGAGAGTGGGAGAGCCAACTGAAGGATATGCAGAGGAAAATAGAAGAGGTAAAATGCTCTGAGTGAAAATATCATCACATTTCATTTGGTTTATGATCAAAGTTGGAGGTTTTCATTATTGTTCCACTAGGGGCAAATTTGTTTTGCAGCAAGTTCATGTAATAACAGTAAACACAATAACAACAACAACAAAAACTAATTACAGACAAAGCAAACATTCATGCCAAGTATGCAGCAAATATAAAAGTTCTAGGGAAGTGCTCAAAAAATTGAGTTAGGCAGGACAGTAGATAAAACACTGCTCTGCATTGTTTTTAACTGAGGCACTTTTAATTGTTCATCCATAATAGGACATTTGACCTAAGCTGTGTATGATATATGGCTTTCTACACCCTGAGCTGCTGCAGCGTGTAACACTTCCCTCCTGCACATCCTATTCACCATCAGCTGTGTGAAAACAACCTCCCCGATTATTGCAGCTGAGTATGAGGAAAGGAAGCTGTTTGGGAAGTTAAAGTGCTCTGCTAGTCTTCTGGTCTCTGAGAAAGAGGAGAGGCAGCAATTAAGATTGTCGGTGACGCTGAGTGCTGCACAGAATCTGGCATGTCATCTAAAAAGGTAGAAATAAACTCCTCCTATATGTGGTCATCTGTGTGAGACAAGACTCCAGCAGTAAAAACAAGACTATTTGTAGCCAGTTATATTGACAGTTTTGGGCTGATAGACTACACTGATTTGATGTCAGAGTTATTCTCATATTTCTGAAGTGAAAGTGGAATGAACATGAGTTTATGAAAGCCATGATCTATACCTCTTCATACCTGTTTTCATGTTAAGATAGATTTTTACAGTAGCAGGATCATGCCCGGCTGCTCAGCAACAAGTAGTGAATTAACTAACTGATCAAAAATTTGTTAATTGTAAATATTAAGTTAATTTTTTTTCAAACACAGATGCACAATCTTGGCTGGCTCCAGTTTCTAAAATGTGAGTAACAGGAACTTGGCTTTTGTTGTTTTTCAGAGAGAATTTTTTTAAATCAACGTATCATTAAATGTATTCTCACATAGCATTACTTCCTGGTTTGGGAACCACAAATCAGGAAAAACACAAATCAAACAGGGCTGTGAGAACAGCAGAAAAATGTTGCTGGTGCCTCGCTGTCATCTCTATTGGACACCTGCCTCCCCAGAAGTCTAGGCATCGCAAATGTCCCCACTCGTCCTTTTCACAGCTTGTTTTCACTCATGCAGTCAAAGGTACAGGAGCATTCGCTCAAGGATCACATGCCTGTTAAGCAGCTTTTTCCCCACACTGTCACACTGCTGAACAACACAAATTAGAGATCCCTGACCTACATATATGACCAAATTTTGTTACAGTTTTTATTAACTTAATTAGTATAACGAATTTATCAATGTGCCATTGTGCGGTGTAAATGTCTTTTATTGCTGCTTTTTTTCATGTAACCGCATAAAGATGAGGAATAAAACACAGATTAAACTGCTTTGCGTGGGAGGACTAAATCAGTACAGACAAGTAACAATAACAAATTACAGTTTTTAAAAAGGAAAAAAAGACAAAAACAAGTAACAAGAATATTGTCTTGGCATGCCAAGAAAAAGCTGATTTGTGTATATATATATATATATATATATATATATATATATATATATATATATACACACACACACAAACAAACACACAAATAGCTGGACAGAGAGCAAAAGCACTGAGACAATTTGCTATGAAAAGAACATGTGGCTCTAATTTGCCCCCTTGAGACCAGAAAATTAGAGAGGAAAACAACAGAGGAATAAGGAAGGCTAAACGGCAATAGTCCCATGTAGACGTTGCATGATGGGAAAGGAGCCTAGTTGGCATGAATTGCTTACTATTTTGAGATTTCCATGGTACGAGGCCAAAGGTTATCCAATGTTATTTGAGAGAAGTCTTTTGATTGTTATTCTCTTCCATCTGCTGTGGTCTAATGTTCATCAGCTGTCTTTGCTGACTTCTCATCATTCAACATTAGGTTATTATGCATGAGCAGAGGATTCAGAATTTTACTCTATAATCATGTGGTGCCACTTATTTTCTTCATATTGTCAGAGCATTCAATGACTTTCCCATGTATTTAAGTTCATTCCAGCCATCAAGGGAGGGTGGAGTGTGCTGTAATGCATTAGCCTAATGAATGATGCTTAGTTGTGATTAAATGAATAATATTAATGGATAAAAAATGTTACAACTAATTATTTTTCAAAAATATTTTATTTAAAATGAAATATTTACTTAAATTAATGGCAATATCACTTTTCCTCCATGATTAGAAACTTGTTGGCAGTGTCTGTTAACATAACTATGTAAATTCTGACCTCTGTTTACTCTTCTCATGTCTAGCTGTACTGTGAGGTGAGATCCAAGCGAGGGGGGGCCGGACTGGACGGTGGGAGGCGGGACGTCAGCGATGCTATGCACAGACTCAGTATCCGTTCCACCAGCACAGGCTCAAGTCTTCTCAGCGACAACTCTCACTCGGAGCCGCTCAGCAGCAGCAGTCAGTCGGAACCAAACAGGCATCCATCTTTACCAGGACTTGGTCACAACAGAAACATCAGTGTTGGTGGTGGTGGTAACACAGATGGTCACTACTCCACCTGCTTCCAAAAGGACAACCTGTGTGATTTTAACGTTGGTGATCACTTCCCTCAGAGTCAGTGTTCAAAACCTAAGCTTGCGGATAGATTGAAATCTGCAGGGACTTGGCAGCAAAGCTCAGTCACTGATTGTAAGGAAGATGTGGATGCAACAGAGCTGGATGCTGTATTTCATGTAGCCCCAGAATGCAGAGGAACACAGGAATATGTTTGTAAAGACAGCAAGGAACGTGCCCATGTTTGTTCTCCCGAAAGTCCTCTGAATGACGGCAGTGACAAGAAGAGGAACACCATTGATCTTAATGCTGTGAGGGTTTTAATCCATTTTTTATTTGCTAATAACCATAACTTTCTACATATTATATTTGTCACCGATGATGTTAACAGTATTCCTGTTCTCTGCCCTGTGCCTGTGTTTTACCCTTGGTGGTAATCCTCTTTTTGTGCCACACCACTAGCTCTAGGTTTAAGTGGTAAAATACTTTGGCAATACACAATATTCATTTTGTCTCATTATCTTTCTTTCTGCCACATCTGTCTGTTTCAGGCTCTCAAGGAGATCGCCCGTGTAAGTGAGGAGCTTTGTAGCTACCAGGATGAGATCAAAAAGAAGAATGGCAATAAGAGGTAAATCCCTGTTTTTATGTTAACTCTCTGGCACCAGCATGGAAGAAGGATAATCTCTGCCTGCTGAAATCTACATTGTGTCGATGCCATGCTTGTTTCAGTGCTGTAAAAAAAATATTACTTCTCTCTTGAAACTTAATCAGTCTAGGCAATTTACATCTTATGTAGAAAGTGATGGGACTCAGTTTACACTTTAATTCCTTTCAGGAATCGATCTGAATCCCTGTGTCTACCTCAGCACAGTGACATACTCTTTGGCCACAATGAAACCTGCCTGGAGGTAGATGAAGCCCCTTGTGACCTCAGCGAGATCTATGATGACCTCCGGGCCTTGGAGAGGGAAAACTGGATCACTTTCTCACCAGGTAACACCTGGCAAGTGAAAAGAGGGCTGAGTGAATCCTGTACAACAAGGAACGCTGATCCAGATGGCTGCAGAAGCACACAGACAAGCCATGGAGTACACTCTGAAACGGATACAGCAGCCCCACCCATCCCTCCTCGGACCTCCTCCTGGAATCTGAGCTCTCCCACCCATCTGGACACAGAGCTCCACATCCCAGAATCCCCCACATCAACTCTGAAGAAGTGCCATAGTCCGTGCGCTTTAGTGGACAGAAAGTGTAGCAGCCCATCCATTGTCAGGAAGTTTGAGGCTATGCTACAAGAAAATGAAGGAAAGGTTTTTGTGGATGGTGTGGTAGCATCATGCTCGGTACCTGCTAACTCTAACTGTAATATGGCCTGTTGCCATAACCGTTGGTCTTGTGATGCAAGCAAGTTCACTAGCAGTAAGTTGTCCACGTATGGAACTGTCCAGAAAAGCTTCTCTGAAGCCAACATACGGAATGTTAGGAAAGATTTGTGCTCAGATTACTGCCCAGGTGTTGAAAATTTAAAACGTGCTGAGGCACAAGCGCCTCCGGCCGTACCTGTAGATTTACTCTTGTCACCTCTGAGCTCCAATCTACAGGGCTCCAGAAGAAACATGATGCTGGAACAAAAAACAGCAGAGTTCAACCGAACTTTATTTCAGGCTGAGATGGGCCGTGGCGTAGATGAAGAAGACAGTTTTAATGAAACAAATACCAGCTCAGTGGGTTTCCAACCAATCCTTACAGAAATTGAGGTTATGCCTTCCAACGAGTCTACGTTTGAGCTACTTTTTACTGATGCCAACACTACCATCATGGGTGCGCATCCTGAAGTGATGTTATCTCTCTCTGACTCGGATTCTGCAGTACAGAACCCTGAGATCCAACCAAGGTCAATAAGATGTGCCACTAAAGCCCAGGAGGCTGGAACAAAGCAAGAACCCCCTTCTGTGCTTTCACCTGCACAACCACAGGTTGTTCTTAGGGATGTACACCAGTGTGACGTCAAGCACAAAGTTCGAACAGCAAGCAGCCCTTCAAGGAAAACACACCACAGAGCAGCAACAGAGGCTCTTTTTTCTGAGCCTGTCTTGCCTGCAAATACTCAGCCGGCTCAGCCCGTGGATGATTCCAGCTCTAAGGAAGAGAATCCCCATGGAGCAAAGGCTCAGCCAGCCAGAGCTGCTGTTTCACTCCAGCAGCTGTCTGCTGAGAACAAACAAAGACAGACGGCGCAGCCAAAACATGTCTCTGGTCCTCCCTGCCAGTCTGACTCCTCCAGACCCGGGCCTCGAATAATGAATGACCATCCATGGAAACCCCTCACTCTTGCCGCATACCCAAAGCCCGAGGGCTCCAGGTCCAACTATGGGGCAGTGGAAAGAATTCTGAAAAATTATGAAAGCGCTGCTCGGGCACAACAGAACCAACAGAACGAGATGTACTCAAACCCAAACCCATTCTTCAGTGTCGTGCAGGAGAAGAACGCCACAGAACTCGACATGCTGAACGTGAACCCTCTGAACGTGAACCCTCTGCTTACTTTGAGACAGACACAGAGTGCACTCAGTTTACAGATACCCCCCAGTCATGCACAAATCAGCAGCCACAGTGCCAGTGGTATGAAAGAGATACCGCTTGTAGTGCAGGTGGGTGGAGCTTGAAAGAATTATGTACTCTTATATCAAGGGAAATGCTTTGTCACTCAGCAGGTGTGTTATTCACATGGCAAATGTTAACACTGAGAAGGTTCACTTCAAAAAAGTCTGCAAGCCTGTATTTTGAAAAAAAACCCCCATTGAAGTCATAATATATTTTGACTAGGATGAAGTTGTACATTTTGTTCTGTTCCATTCTGAAACACTAAGCAATTGCCCTTGACTGAGGACAGCTCCGGTGGGAATGTTGTTTATTTCTGGTATGTGCTAAGAGACAGAGGCAGGCCAAAGCCTCCATTATAATCTGGGCATCTGGGTCATTCCATTGCTTAAAGGCTCTTAACAAAAGGAACTCAGAGTGCGGTATATAAAGTTTAAAACTGGGAGGAGGTCTGTTCACCCTCACTAGCTTGTCTTTCATCTTTTAATAGTGGAAGTGTTTTTCTAGCCTTTGTGTTGAAATCACAGAAGTATCTGCAAGAAACCAGCTGACTAAATGCCCTTGGCAGATTGCAGAGTTGAGTGAGCTCAAGTGATTATGAGACTTTCAAGTCATGCAAATGTTTAAGAAATTGTGCAAGTAATTATCAGCCAATTTTATTTGACCTCGTGAAAAGAGCGTAATTGGAAGCACAACTGAAGATCACTGTCCAAGATGGTTCCGAAGTGCTTTTTAAGTGGTAGAACTGCAGCATGTGTGAGGTATTCGGTTTAGCTTTCCCCTTGACCACAATCACAGTCCCCTTGTGTGACCTTTTCACATAAGCATGCTATATTTTAGTGTTCCTCTTTGAAATGTGCCTGTTGTTTTCTCCAGGGTCAAGAAGACAACTAATGGAACACGTGACAAAATGTAAAGTATCTGAGAGTGTGAATTTGATTGAAGAAAGAACGGTGTGAAAATCCTAAATGTTAATTCATTTTTTTCCCCTCAGGAAGATGAAGAGCCTTCTGTCTTTTCTCCATCCACCCAGAAGTGCTTTTCAAGACCCACCCGTCCAGCCAACCGTCGTCTCCCCTCGCGATGGGCCAGCCGCTCCCCCACTTCATCCTCCTCCACCTCATCCTCTCCTTCTACCACTCCCATCGTGCCTCCATCCATTCCCCTTCAGAAGCACACTTCCTCCTTTACATACTCACACGCCTTTCACATAGAGACTGTCATCATTTGAACTTCACTGTGTGACTGAACCAACCAGAAGCCTTCAGTAATAACCTCTGAACTTTGAACCTTCCCATTTCTGTTTTTACTGTTGTATATACCAATCCAGACTGCCTCTTAGCTACTACAGACTAAGAAGTGCTTTAGTTGTGAGTTCATCAACTCGCTCTTAGAATGTATGTGGCCTCCAGTGGAGCCTAATTGACCAAGAAAGGCGAGAAAAGTAAAGCAGCTTCAGTTGTCCAGCAGTACGCTCTGATGAATCTGCTAGGAATCATACCTAGCTTTGACTTTGAATACATCACCTTCCGAGGAATGGGACAACTGGTGTGTTATTCATTCATTAATGCCAACCATGTAAATGGATAAACTATGCTCAGGTCTTGATTCTAGCTTTGACTAGTGTAGCCTTGCTAATCTCTCAGCAGCAGATCCTTCATTGCTCACTCTGGCATATAAACTGTATTTACACCTTCAAAGTGATGCTGATTCATGATAAAGTGGTCAAACTCTCAGCCAAGTAAAGTGCAAAATGGTGTATTTATGATGTGCTTTATTTTGTATTTTGCATCATGTTTGTGTGCTTTTTGCACAAAAAGTGATGTTACATATACAACATGTAGCAACATGTTGACTTCAGAGATGAAGATGGTGGGCTTTCTTTTATCATTGCTTTTTCCCAAATAAAGCTGTGCTGGTTTTTCTGCCTTCTTGATCATCATCTTCAGTACATGCCTGTACTGTACCTTGCCTGTGACTTAAACAAACTGCTTTACACTCATTTTTGGTTTTACATTTTTCATGACTAAGCAAAAAGAACATTTATTTGATATCAACAGATTAAAATGTGAGTTTGTTTTTTACAACTTTGTACCAAAGGCTTATTTCTTATACATTTCTTTTTTTTTTGGAAGTTAAATGCATTATTAGTAATACCTTTTTTGTCTATCTACTGCTGATGTTTTTTTTTCCTGTTAAAACAAATCCATGAATGCCTGCTTATCTGTATAACATAGTCAGTATAGTTGCTTGTTAAAGACATAAAGCAGCCTTTTTTTCTACTTTTACTAATTCTGAATGGTCACATATCAGGACATTACTCAGCTGAGTAGTACAGTATTTTGAGTCAAAGTCGTGAATCATATGAAGGTGATGCCTTTGCTGTTCATTTTGTGTAATAAACACAAGGACTTGATTGATTTCTGTTCTCTTTTCACAAAGTGGCAAATTGCCTTTTTGTCAGTTTGCAGCATTTCTAAAAATCATTGGAAATTTAAACCATGTGAAAGCATCAGTCAAGCATAACAAAATATTAGGGCAGGGTTGTTGTTATACAGTTGTATATTTAAAAAGTATCTAATCTAACCCCATAGCCCCCTTTGAGTCAACATATGTATCATTACTTTTATAAACAATAATTAACACTTACCTCATGGCACTGTATATTGCAAAAGTCTGTCAGACTCCACGATATTAGAGAGAAAACCCGAACAATCACGGGATCTCCTATGAGCAAAAGCTTTGTGATAGTGGAGGTAAGATGCAGACTCAGGGAGAGACAGGCATTTATGACTGGCTGGGATGCTGAAGCAAAAGGAGGAAAAAAATCAGAGCCGCAAGGTCAAAACACCAGCTACAGGAGAAAGAACATCTCTTCAGTAATTAGCTGTCAGCCTCATTCTCAGCTATGCCTCATTGCATGTGTCTTTAAACCTGAGCCTATCAGTATTCAGTCAGTTCTGCACATAAATATTTATGCGATACAAATCAAGTCACAGTTGTACATGACCGTTCAACTCAGAGATGAAGCACCAGAACCAAACGACTGTCTGGCTCCACTTTCTTCGATCGTTCTGGCCAACATCTGTGGAAACACTGATCTCTTCCTGTGAGTGCAGATCGCCACAACAGTAGCAGAGGAGCCAACTGTCACTATCACAGTGTCCATGTGTAGGCATGTTTACATGTTTCTACACTTTATTTTTCTTAATCTTTTTCACATTCCATTTTTTATTGCATTTTTGTGTCTTTTTTACATGCCTTAAAAAACCCACAAAAATGACTGTTATATTCAAATGTCACTGCTCTGTTTGGTAAATGCATCAGCTATGCACCTTCACACATGCTCACACACCCCTCACTCTGAAACCTTGCACTCAAGGCTGACTGAAATAACAGGTGCGACAATGTTGTGGTGCCAGAAATCCTACCCGGGGCACTGATATAAATATAAATATTGTCATTCTCTTCAGCTCTGCCCAGTCTAGGACCATACTGGCTGTCACTCCATGTTTTACTATGTCAAGATTGGGCAAGAGTGCACATTCCCAGTACTACCCTGTGCTCAGGTCTGGAGGTTTCCAGATGCTAAAATCATTATATAACCAGTGCTGACTCTTAATCCTGGTGCTGATTAAATAACAACAGTGGAAAGAATTTAGAGAACAATCTGTATTTCATCATGGAGGCAAAGAATGGCAACGCTTAAAAAGTCTGTCAACAAGTGTTGACAAAGCACCTATACTACTCTACTGATTATTCTTCTGATAGTTAATGGAAAATAATTATGTCTGTGGCTTGCCTTTGTTTGTAATGTCTATAGCAATTATCAGAATGATTAATGCCAGAATTTTAATGCTGAAGAAAAACATTTTCTCCACAATTTATTAAGTCACTTGAATGTTTAACTAATGTAATAAGAGCTTTGCTATAAATCTGAGAATGAAGCCACTGAAAACGACAGTACATTTGCCTCTGTACACCACCACAGTGCAGTGCATTCAAACAATCAGCATGTGACTGAAGTGCAGACTTTCAGCTTTGCAACTGAAGCGTTTAAGAATTGTAGCCATTTTTATACTCAGTCCCTAGTTAATGGGACAATTGACTAACAAGTAGCTTCAGGGCCAGGTGAGGCCTGATCCGTTGTTATTTCAACATAAATAATCAAACCTAATATCTGAAGTTGATTCAAAATGTTGAATTTGTATTTTAGAGCTTTTTAATAAATGTGAAGCCCAAAAAAATGAGTGGGTTCACGTGAGAGAGGCCATCATTGTGCTGAACCAGAACAAACCCATCAGAGACAAAGCTTTAGGAACTTTAGGAAATCAACAATCTACAATCAAGAGATACTTTAATAAATGGAAACACAAAGTTTATAAGAAGGAGCAAACCCCTGATTACATTCAAAAACAGGAAGACCAGGCTAGACTTAGAAAACATCCAAGAGAGCCTGTAGAGTTCTGGGACAAAAGAAAATAGACAGATGAAACAAAGATGTACTTGTACCGAAACAGCTCACTGTCCAAATCAGACCACATTATCTGTCTAACACAGTGAAGTTAACATCATGGTGTGGGCATGCATGCCTTCCAGTGGAACCGGGACACTAGTGATTGATGATGTGACTGCTGATAGAAGTAGCAGGATGAATTGTGAAGTGTGCTGGGCTATACTCTCTGCTCAGATTCAGCCACATGCTGCAAAACCAATTAGACAGCACTTCACAGTGATGCAATGACCCAAAGCAAACTGCAAAAGCAACCCAAGAGCTTCTCATGGTAAAGAAATGGAATATAATTCAAATGCTAAAGTAAGACACCTGATCTCCACCCAACAGAGCAGCTTTTCCATTATCAAATACAAAACTGAGTGCAGAAAGGGGCACAAACAAGCAGCAGCTGAAGGCACCTGCAGTAAAGGCCTAGCGGTGCATCTCAAATGGGGAAGCACACATCTAAAAATGAAAGCCTGTGTATAGAAATTGCTGTAATTCTTAAACATTTCATGGAACATTTTTGTTAAACCCTTGAATTAAAGTAGCATCATGAATGGCTGCATCCCTGTTGCTGCATCCATTGAAAAGCATTCATTGCCTCTCCGGAGTCTCGTGGCTCTCTGCCGTCCTGCCCCACAGACCTTGAAGCACTCCTCACAGGAAACCTCCCGGCCCCAGAGAGCCTCTGGCACCTGCCAACCTGCCATTCTTTGTGCTCTGAAATAGACCCTTACAGGCACTTATCTGATCTGTGAGTGTGGTTTAAATATTACTCAGGCTGTGGGACCTACATCTGTTTACAGACTCACATTAAAGGGGAGTGTGCTTTCTATGGGGATAAAAAAAAATAAACCAAATCTCCAAATTTTAAGGTAAACACATACTTCAAATAGGGTTTAAGGTTATTGCTGGTAAGGTTTCCAGGAAATGTATGTAAGTCAAGGAACTGTCCTCCGAGTGTGTATGTGTGTGTGTGCCTGTTTCTTTATCTTGATTTGTTGGTATAGAGCCATGCTGACTGCAGCACATTCCCTGACTTCCTGTGGAGCCCCAGACAGCTGCATATTGATCAGGACACTGATGCATCAGTTTGGAGGCCACATACTGTACACACACAGCCACATATACTGAAACACACACAGGCATACAGTGCATGCAGCAACATTTGTACGTGCATATAGACAGATGTGAGAAACGTATCCCTGTCTATCTCCCATTAGCGAGGCTGTAATTTCAGACAGGCTTCCATTATCAGTCTGCGGCTGCATCACTGATCTCCAGATGGATAATAAAACAGGCTGAAAGGGCTGAGCAGAGAGTGAATCAAAGTAGATGAGTCTGAAAAATGGAAGACACCACACCAGGCTGCTTGCTCATCACACACTATAGAGAGAAGCGTATATGTAAATTTCACAAAGCCACCGTGGCCTCTGGGTTCTGCACTTCACAGAACGATATTTATGGACAGGTTGCAGGCCAGTTGACTGGGCTGAATGCACCATACAGAGCAAGAAAGGGAGTCAGCGTGTCTGGAATGCCTTCCTGGGAAAAGTCCCACCAACCTTTTTGAATTCCTTCCCCACTTTTAAATAGACTGGAGAAGGGTGGCCTTTTAAACAGAGTTGACTCTATTGGTGCCTTGGTTACAGTGCAGTGTATCCTTCTTTGATGACTCTGTTTGCGCGATAACCGTGTCAGGCTACAATAAACCATTCAGGGAAAATGACACTTTGATCCAGACAACTTGTGTATGTGCAGGTATGTGTGTATGTGCAAAATATTTTGCCTGAGGGAATCCTCTGAACATTCATGCAATGAGAGTTAGTGTAAGGCCACTTGAATCTGATCAGCTATGGTTGCTAGTATGTGAATGCAACACTATTTTGACGAGTTCTTCTCGGATAACTGCTTTGTGTCAACCGGATCGGTATCCTCAGTAATCTGAGTGAAATGAGGGGGTATTTTTGGTTCCCCGCAGACATGCTAAGGGCTGTGAGTAGAGGTAGAGGAAGTGTGGATGGAAGAGAAGGATTTATGCAGCCAGAAACCACAGACCAGACCACAGGGCAGGAAGTGTCTCAGCCTCCTTCTGTTTTTGGCACATATTTTCCATTTTTTTTCTCTTTGCCATCTCTTGCTATTTATCTAATCATCCCCTCAGACTTGTTTATTTATGATTATCCACTGTCTGCATGCCCATGATTTCTAATTCTCACTCACCCAGCTTCACACTTATCTCCTTCAAGACTGTACAAATATTTACAAACCTCAGAAGTTACACTGTAGCTGTGTTTGAAACAGCTCAGAATAAAAAAAGCAAAGAGACAAAAATGCACTTAATTGTTTAAAAGACAAAACCCATATCACATATGCCTTGGGAACAGAAATACATACAAAACCAGAAAAATATGTTGCTCAGGAGCAGGGGCGCTGCCAGGAATTTTGGGCCCCATGAAAAAAAATCCAAATGGGCCCCCCTACCTGCCCGTGCAGCTATTGTAACCACATCTCTGAAATCTGACCCATTAAAAAGCTTCAAATAACTAACTTAAAGGCTCGCAATGGTATCATTTCCATTGGTTGTAGCACAACTATCGCTGCAAAAACTATAACATTGTCTGCATACAGTACATGAGTCACAATGAAGCAAGTTTAAAAGCAGACAAAAAAAAAAAACTGCCAAGGCCAAATTTTACTTTATTTTTTTTAATTGCAAAACTTCTAAACAAAAAATTCTCCATTTTTTGAATGATAAATAAAATACTTAAAAGTACACTAATATCTATATAACTATAAAATCATATTCTTTATGCTGTTCATTCACACCATAAACTTTACAACATTTCACTGACATTTTGGAAGGATAGATGCATGGCAGCAGGTTATAGGGAAAAAAATGCTAATTTCCACCTTCAGTCTCTCCCTGGAAAATGAAGTTTATTCAAGTGTACTTTGAGTA
>VOQJ01016971.1:0-14087 GCA_015052665.1 Apistogramma diplotaenia | reverse complement strand
GGTCCTTTCCACTCACCCACCCTCACCCACCCGGTCTTTTCCACTCACCCACCCGGTCTTTTCCACTCACCCACCCGGTCCTTTCCACTCCACCCACCCGGTCCTTTCCACTCCACCCACCCGGTCCTTTCCACTCACCCACCCGGTCTTTTCCACTCACCCACCCGGTCCTTTCCACTCACCCACCCGGCCCCTTCCACCCACCCCCCCGGTCCTTTCCCCCCCCCCCCCCCCCTCTCCACCCCACCCCCCCGGTCCTTTCCACTCACCCACCCGGTCCGTTCCACTCACCCACCCGGTCTGAGCACCTTCATGTGCCAAAGCCTGGCTCACACAGTCACAGCTGATCACAGCCAGCTGTCCTTTCGCCTGTTAGTTTTTGAATTTTGAATGTTCTCTTCTTCAGTTTTGGAAACTGTACAGTTCAGAGTTTGCAAATGTGTTTTTTCCTTATTTCCAGGCCAGATGCCAATGTTAGATATTTGCAGTAAAATGGCACAGCAGGCTGTACCCGATCAAACTGACCAGGACCTGCTGGTCCTGCTCCACATACACTTATTCCTTGTTCCTCTAACATGGGTGCATAATGTCCAGGACCACCTGTCTGCTTCCCTCTGTTCCTGATTGGTTTTCCCAGACCGAGAGGCACAGCCCGCTGCTAGGCGTACGCTCTCGGCCTTCTCTGGACAGCGGGAAGATGAGGGCGTCTGTCAGGATGACCCGGTACCTGGAGTCCTGGGGAGCCGCCAAACCCTTTGCCAATCTGCACCATCGAGACAGCATGACCACGGACAATGGCAAGATCAACACCAGCGTGAGCGCCGCTCTTTCTCAGACATGAACACAGATGTTCACATGTGAGTGTTTGGATGTGTTCTCCTTACAGCCAGAATCATTTACGGTCTGATTCTTACTTCAGGACGTTCCAATGGGGCAGCACCACTTCCAGATGAGACGGGAAAGGTGAGCCAGAGGGGAGATGCATTTATGATTATGGTGCAAACAGTTTGTACGAATCATACAGAAGCACTTTGATCCGTTCACTTTGACCCAGGTCCAAATCTCAGAGGAGGAGGTTTGAAGAAGAACTCAATGAACGAATGATTCGTACCATTGATGGCATTAACTCACAGAAGTAAGTAAGCATTGTGTCTACTTGTGCTTCACACTGCTGCTTCTGAGGACGTCAGCAGAGCCTGAGTTCAAAGCCAAAGTGACAAATGCAGACCGAGGTCTGTTTATTCATTCTGTCATCATCAGACACATGATGATGCATCCTTTAACGCGTTGATGCATATTTTTGAGTAATACATAATGAAGCTTGTGGCAATGGAACCTAAATGTGAGAGCTGCGTTTCTAAGAAAAGGAAGCAGCTCATGGGTGTCGTTTAAGAGCTGATGATGCAAGCACCAAACACCAGGCTGAAATGACCCCTCGTGAAAGGTCGAACTACAGTAAACATACTGCACAAGCAGGCTCCAGAGTGCACTTGGTCCCGAGTCAAACATGAGCCCAGTGTTTTCTCCAGCACACTATAAGTGTGTGTGCAGGCTCGGAGTGGTTCTCAAGAGGGGGAAGGCTCTACATGAATGCATTTTTGTTGCCATGACACTTTCAGATTCATGATGATTGTAAAAAGGATGAACGTGGCATCATGTGTTAACACATTCACCTTACAGGTGAAAGACCCACGAATCCAGCTCAGATCCTCGTGCCCAGGTGGGCTGCGTCCACTGTGGCGGCACAGTGAGCCACCCTCAAACTTCTGGCCTCAGCAATATTAAAATGGAAGAGTTATAAAAAAGCCACCGGACATGTTAACATGGGCGTCTGTGGGGACTGACCAGCCTTTGGAGCCAGACGCAGCAGGCTTCACTTTCCAACCCCATGAGTTGCTGTTTGGTACCAGAATAAGTTCACATTTTAAGATAACACAGGTGTGCCAGTCTGACTGTGCCGTTGTTGGTCTGTACAGAGCTGTTGCTACATTCTGACGTGCAGCATCGCTTTTCTCTGCTGGCCAACTTTATCGCTCACATGAATACAGCCACTGCCACCTGGGGAATGACTTCTTTGTCTCACTTGTGTCTCCAGACAGTGGCTGAAGTCTGAGGACATCCAGAGGATCTCATTGTTCTTTCACAACAAAGCCCTGGAGAAAGAGGTAGGCGAGTGC
The DNA here is from genome assembly GCA_015052665.1 of Apistogramma diplotaenia. Classification (NCBI taxonomy): domain Eukaryota; kingdom Metazoa; phylum Chordata; class Actinopteri; order Cichliformes; family Cichlidae; genus Apistogramma; species Apistogramma diplotaenia. Next base: position 11,910 of record VOQJ01016971.1, on the reverse strand, counting down.
ATACAGAGCAGCAGGCAGCACTGCTCAGTGGGAGCAACAAATCAATGGAACTGTGTGGGAAAAGAAGTTGTTATGGAGGCTATATAAGGCTTATAGGGCACAGGTGCCCACTTAATATTCTGCACTGCACCTGTGTCTTTGCATGGCCATGCTCTTTGAGTGAGTGCTGAAAGTTACACTCTAAACTACCTGCTAAATGCTCCAGTCATTTGTTTCAGACATGCTCCTTTCCAGCTCACTCAGTGCTCATCGTGACACAGTCTCATGATCCTTATCTTCTCCCTACAGTACAGATCCACCACCTTACCTGCCTTCAAGTACTACATCACCTGCGCCTGCCTCATATTCTCCTGCATATTCATAGTGCAAGTCCTTGTCTTGCCCAAGTAAGTCTGCGCCACTCGTACAGGATTTGCACCGCACACTCCCCATAGCAGCAGCGAACTCCAGCTGTGGCAGCGGCTGGTGAGATGACGGCAGCTGCCTCATCAGCTGAAACGAAAGAGGCGGAACGTTAACGAGCCGATCGAGATGAAAGGGCAGCGAGTGATTATAGATCATGTGAATCAAAGTGCGCCGTCTCTTTAATGGCGAGGAGAGAAATTCGTGGTCGTGCTAATTTACTGCTTCTGGAAGCCAAAAGTGTAATTCAGCATCTGAGAGGCCATTGATTTTCCAATTCACCGTCTCCCTCTTTATTTTTGCTGTTTGTTGCAGCATCGCTTTGCACATTTAGATATGACATCACCTGTTTTATGGCAGGAGGCTTAAATCTGCTGTTATTCCACTGAAAAAGTTACTGTTATGCTGCCTCACAGCAGGTCTGAGCTACATTCAAGGCTTCGTGATTTTTATTGCCCTGGATGGCACTGTAGAAGGTCAGGAGGTGCCAAGGAAGCTAAAGTAGTGTGTGTGTGTGTGTGTGTGTGTGTGTTGCAGAACGGCTGTGCTCGGGATCTCCTTTGGGATGGCATTCCTGTTATTGGCTTTGATCCTGCTCCTTTGCTTCGCTGGTCACATTCTGGTAGGTTTGAACACACGACCGTCTCTGGGTTCACACAGAAGGTCTGAGAAAGGATCCAGTGAGCCTCTGATTGGATGTTGAGCTGCTGTCGTGTCCTTATGGACCAAAGTCTCTTCCAGCACCTTGTTGAATTAATGCAATGAAGAATGAAGGCAGTTCTGGAGGTAAAAGGAGCCCAAACCAGGACCAGCAAGATGATGTGACAGCAAATGTAATAACTTATGTTTTGTATATAAAATAGGATTTACTTGTTACTGACTGGCTCCTGTATAAAGGGGAGGAGTATATGAGCCACTCTCCTGTTTCAGCTCAAACACAAATTCACTGCGATGGTTTGTTTCCATCACAGGTACCTGATCCATGTTTTTGGACAGTCAATGATTGATTTTCCCCTTTAAAACAGTTTCTGTCCTGCTGCTTCCTGAAGGGTCAGGGTCAGGGTCAGGGTCAGGGTGACGGCCGAGTCATCAATAACCACGTGGTGACTCTAATATTAGCTTGCTTCAGTATCAGAGCCAAAGAATAAATGAATGAGCAGCATTTAAGGCTCAGCATGCTCCCAGTGGAAGGTGGTCACTGGTCGGACAGACTGAGCTGCATGTGCCTGGTGGGCTTTGTGTAAGTCAGTATTAATAGGGCCTGTGATGGTTAAAGGACATGTGAGAGGGTGCATTATGTGGTTATTATGATCAAACAAAAATGTCTTTTCAAGTCAAACAAGCTTAGCTGCTGCTTGTTAAAGCCCCTTTCAGCTCGCTTTGGTCCACGTGGACGACACTGCTGCAGCGCCACAACATCCAAGGACTCAAACAAAGCACGTGTGAGCCTCCCGTCCTGAAGGCTGACAATCAGAACGAGCTGCAGTTCATCCTGTCTCAGTGGAGGAGGTTCCATATTTCTGCTCTTTGGTTTCCTCCTTTTAGATGTGAGATGAAATGTATAGTTTCGTATGTGCTGCTGCGGATGTGGAAGTGCAGCAGTACAGAAGGAGCAGAAAGGCGTCTACGCTCTGACAAAAGCTGCAATTGGAAAGCTGTTTTAAAGAGAGGACACCATAGTCGTGTGGGATTTATTCTAATATAAGCATCAGCCCTTTGTCAAAGCCTCCTCCTGGTATTGAACCGTCCATCTGAACAGGCCTCAGAGAAATCAATGTCACTCTGTATGGGAGCCGCTGAGGACACTGTTCTTCAGCGTCCCCGTAGCTTTCTTTTTCCCTGCAGAGTAGTTCACATTATTAAGTTATTATCCACATCAGGCGCACAGGGCAAAGAATAGACTTCATAGTAGCCTACCTGGGTTAAATAATTCCACCCATGCTGACTGCGGCCCTTATTAATCCTCTCTGCTGTGTAATAAAGCTATGAAGATAAAGCCCTTTACTAAGGAACAGCCAGACCTCCCTTTTTCTGGAGCTCCTCTATTTATTGAGGGCAGTTTGCTTGTTCCATAGAAATATATCCTCGTCATTAATTAAGGCTGGGGTTTGAAAATAAAGCCTCAGCAGATGTTGAGTTTCATGTTTAAGCACAGGATTCCTCTGTCCAATGTCCTGTGTGTGTATGAGGAATCACTACGGACCTCCAGGGCTGGGACCCTCTAATGTGTGTCAGAGCACAGGGAGGTCTTTCAAAGCCTTTCCTGCATCTGAACGTGTTACTGCACATGCGCCGATCAAGAAGCCAGTGTGTGTAACAGGCTGGTTTCCACTGATGTGCTCAGCTCTGTGCGGACCGGCTTCAGCCCGAACCAGGAGGTGTTTGCATGAACGAGCACGTGCGAAGGGAGTGCTGGCCTCAGTGTTTAAAGTATGAAACATGATGTGGTTCATATGTGCAGCCTGAGCCTCCACAGCAGCTATCACACTATTTATGCCTGTATCACAGAGACACATGATGACGAAGCTTCTTGAACATGTGGCTGTAACCCTTCTGCCCTTTAACAAGCTGTTTTCCAGCTTTCTGTATGTTCATAATTAATCCTGAGGACGCAGTGTTTCTCTCAGCTCTGCTCCCTGTTTCCTCTTTGCATCCACAGCAGGGGAGGAAGGGCTCCTTCTGCTCTCTTACATGGCTTCCGACTTCTTCTCGCATCATCGTCACCAATAACCCCTGGCTGCGATTGGTCCTCACCATGACGACCACTGCTCTCATCCTGGTGATGGCTGTCTTTAACATGGTGAGAAGCCAGTTTTAAATGTTGTGAATGTGGTTTGAATGGAAAACACCAACAAGGTGATCCCTGTTAGCTGAATGTTGGGCTGCCCTGTATTTCAATGTATGCACATAAATCACTGCTCCTATTTCTCAATTTCTGAGCACCACATAAAGAAACTGGGGTGTCTCAAGACACTGCACTTTACATATATGCACAAGCATAAACATACAGTATTGAAAGTATTGTTGGCCAGGAAGGACCCACCCAGGAGCAGCAGGTACAAAGAAATAAAACAAACTGTGAAGAATGGCTTTTTCTCCCCCGAATTACACCTGAAACCTTCACACTCCCAGTAGCTAAATGTCACATATCTGCAGGTGAGTAATTAAGAGAGCAGGAGCACAGTTCATGCGGCACACAGGAAACCTGCTGTTTTATATAATTGGCACACAGTGACCAGCATCATAATCGCAGGCTGTTTGACACTTTAGGCGAAGAGAAGAAAATGAGGACTATTTTAAGAATTAGTACAGTCAGCTGCTTCCTCTGTAAACTGTTCTGGGATCAACAATGCACATTCATTATTTACTGCTTCTGTTTCTGCCCAACTGACTACAACTCAGCAGCTGCAGTGTCTTCTCTGTTTTTTAGCCTTCAGTGCTGTAAGTCTTCCACACACTGTTATCGAGTACGAGAGCGCTTGTGCTTATTAAATGGGATGCTGCTTTCAAGTGCTAGTCTGTGTCAAACAGCATCATTCAGTAAAAATCTGCTGTCCCACAGAGGCTATGCCTGTCTAATTGCTTGCAGGATTATTTTTATTAGGGATTTGTTTACAGTGCGTCTCATTAAGAAGCAAAACTGGTTTTGATTATCTTGATGATTTTGTTCTCGTGTCACGCAGACATCATACTTTCCCCTCCTGATGTTCTCGATCTGCTCTGCTCTGCTCAGTTTTTTGTGGAGGATCCTGGAGGATCTGTGGACGCCCTCACAGCTGTGAATCTGACCAATAACAGCCAGCCTGACGACGTGGAAGATGACACAGGCAAAAGCAAGTTTTACTTGCCAGTAAGTAAAGCAGAAAAAAAGTCATCTAACATGGCAAAACGAGTGCTTGGTCTTTGTGTTGTTTAATGTTAAATGTGCTCTGATCATGCTCAGCTCTGCCTTCGTTTCTTGGGCTCTAGTAGAGTAAAACAGCTCTGCTCTCTTTAAACCAGCCTCCTTCCATAAACCATCACAGTAAAGTGAAAGAGGCTCCACATCCTGCATTTGACACGTCTACTTTCCTTCTGCTTTCAGTACTTCATCTACTGCTGCATACTGGGCTTGGTGTCATGCTCCGTGTTCCTGAGGATCAACTACGAGCTGAAGATGGTGGTGATGCTGGTTGCCGTGGTGATCTACAACATCATCATCCTCCAGACCCATGCATCTCTACTGGATGGATTTAGCAAAGCCTTATACCCCACAGATAAACTAGATAGGTGCCTGCATACACTCAGTCTCCCTGCTTCATTATTTAGGAAATAATGAAATCACTCTTTAGGTTAATGTTATCTGTTTCAAACCCTCCATCATGCTGACCCTGCAGCCTGCTCACATCAGTAGAAAAGAGCTTGTTAAAATGACTAATGAGACTGGACCACGGGCTTCAGGGATGCTGATGCTGAGATAGCTATGTCCCATGTGACTGTCGATCAAGTGTAACCCCTGGAGAGGATGATGATGATGAATGGCAGCAGTTTTTGTTGAGCTGAATTCATTTTTTTACCCTACAACTGACTGACAGCTAGAGTCTCGCTGCTTACAAAAGCCCATTATGCAAAAAGTTTCCAGGGCACCCGCAGAAACTTTTCTTTGTTTCTCTTTCTTGCCTTGGCTTTTATTAGCATGAAGAGAACGATGCTTTTGCCAGAGCACAGAGTTAATAAGAATAGCAATGAAGTGGAAAAACAAAAAGGAAACAAGCCACGACTGACAAATAATTTCCACTTTAGTATCTTGAAGTCCTCTCTGCATTTTAACATACAATAATGGCTGTCTGAAGCAAGGTTAAAGGTTATTAGAGTTAACTAAACGAAAACCAACTGTCAGGGGCCGCTGTGTGGTGAGCAGGAAGGGACTCAAGAGACAGGAACCCAAAAACAGTGATGAAAGTAAACACAGCAGAGCTGAGCTGGTGACACACTTGGGGGAAACAGGACACAGGTGAGCAAGGACACAGCTGGGGGGGAACCGGACACAGGTGAGCAAGGACACAGCTGGGGGGGAACCGGACACAGGTGAGCAGGGACACAGCTGGGGGGGGAAACAGGACACAGGTGAGCAGAATCAAACTAACGCGCATGAGATGAGAGCAGAATAAATCAGGAAAAATGAAAAAAGCAAAAGGCCGAAATAAAGACTAAAACAAGACTTTTGAAAGTAAACGGAATAAAATAATGTTTAATCTAAAGCCAAAAGGCTGTTTGATGAGACTGTTTTAGTTTCATACAGCAAAGTATTCCCGAGTCACAGGTGAGGCCGTCTGTCTGACAGCTAATCAACAACCGCGTGCGTCACAGCAGGTCAGAGTCCAGAGCTGTAAAGAAGACTCGGCCAAAGCTCCTCCGCAGCCACGCGAGAGGCTGGTGAAGTCACCCAGACGACCATTACAGGGGGGTCAAACCCAGCAATGTCCTCAGACATGCAATGCTTTGAATAAGTCTGCAGCTCACGTCTTTTTTCTATTTGTAATGAGATTAGCAAATTCATCTAACAGCTAGGCAGCAGCACCTTAGCGTGCACACACACACACACACACACACACACACACACTTGGTGACAATGGCAGAGAAAACTCCTCGTTAAAAAGTGTGGCTACACGTAACTGCAGCTGACGCTGAGAACAGCCATCTCCACGAGTGCTGGTGATATGTGTGAATGAAAGTGCAAAAACATAAACAAACACTGATTTATAGCCTTATTGTACAAAAAGGCTCAGCATTCCCAGAAGCAGCTGGTACTCTTACTTTTTAGGAGATGTTGCTCAAGCAGGAGGAAAAACTGCATTTTTATGGACTTTGCTGTGTATTCGTGCACACACCTGGTGCACCAGTAGGTTTTTCCAGCAGTGGGTTGATGTGCATGTGGGATGGATTCAAAATAAACCACAGTTTAGGAGGAACTGGAGTTACATATTTGACTTTTCAGAGTAAGAGGCTGAATGTTCCTTAATGGGATAATTATGGCATTTTCTCTGTGTTTAGACTGGGAGTCCTGAAGGACCTGAAGACAATGGGTTCTGTGTCTCTCTTCATCTTCTTCATCACACTCCTGGTGTTAGCCAGGCAGGTGAGAAGCTTCAAAGTTCTTTTTAGGTCATTCAGCACAGTTACAGAAGCAGACTGACTCAGCAGGGATTTGATACCTGGAATGACTTTTATGACGTTATAGAAATAATTCTGCGAGTGCTGAAACACACTGTAGAAGGACTTTACTCGTTAGAGGCAAAGATCAAAATATCATCACAGCTGTCGGCTTTGGCCCTCTGCCTCCATCTGTGCCCCACCATCCTCACTTCATGAGACCCAAACTCATCTGACACAGTTGGGTGTTTTATCTTTTTCACCATCCATCATCTCTGACCTCAAAGCTGATGTTCAGGACAGAAGGAGCCACCAGAGCTTTAGACCCCAAACTGGGGCTCCTCTGAGAGAGATCCAGACAGCTCCATATGTTCTTCTCATTCTGGGTCACTGTCACCAAAAAAGGGACCTTTTTATCAGAAACACGACTTTGCTGTGTAAAACTCTTCGTGGTTTACAGAACGTGAGTTTAATTGGCTTCATTCTTCCCAATGCTTTTGGCTTATCAAGAAATCCAATTTCCAAAACCGGTCCAAAGGTCCTCAGAGTGGTGCTGCCCACAGTCAGGAGGAGGTTCAATCATTTCAGCCTGCAGGCTGTGTATGCTTTAGCCTGCTATTAAATCTGCCTCACAAATTCATCTTTGGCCGTAATGAGGCTTTTCCAGGCATTTAGTCAGGCAGCGAGGAAAGCAGGTTACCATAAACAACGCATCTGTAATTCATCCCAGCAACGCAGCTAAACTCATTTACAGGCTTTTTAGCTGATTTCTGAACAGCATCTGATATGAGCTCCAGCTCTTCTGTCCTACTTTCTAAAGAGGAGCACGAGCCCAAAGCTCACGCAGGCTGCAGACTAGCTGTCCTTAACGAAGCCTCAGGTGATCAGCGTTACAGAGCTCAGGCCGAGCCGCTCAGGCCGAGCCGCTCAGGCCGAGCCGCTCAGGCCGAGCCGCTCAGGCCGAGCCGCTCAGGCCGAGCCGCTCATCCAGACTGAAAACCTCACGTATGAAACACCAGGACAACGAAATACTCCCACACAGACACAGGGGGGCAGCCCACATAACAGTGGTGCGTTCAGAAGACGCTGCCTCACACACACACACACACACACTCCTGGGATGTTTTGACCTCCCTATATGAATCTTCCTGACATATTTAGATGTGTTCAAAACTCCCTCAAGCATGAATAACCAAAGCTACCTTTTATGCAAAACAGCCCCGTCTGCTCTCGATTTCCTTGAGCCACAACAGCAGAGCGTCACACATTGTTCCACTGTTGTCTTATTGGTACTTTCATTTTCTGTGAAGACCAAGCTTGGCCTTTAGTTTCAGTTGGTTGGCCTGGTCGTGAAGTTTGGTGGCGATGATTAGAGAAATGTTCCCAACATCCTGCCTGTGATTGATTTAACTGTAAGTTTCTCCGAGTGCTGGTGTGAATGACGCTGGTGTCTCTTTACTCTGTGTCCTCCTGTAACAGAATGAATATTACTGTAGGTTGGACTTCCTGTGGAGAGACAAGTTCAAGAGGGAGTGTGAGGAGATCGAAACCATGGAGAACCTCAACCGGGTTCTGCTGGAGAACGTCTTACCAGCTCACGTGGCCGAACACTTTCTGGGACGCAACTGGAAAAACGAGGTAGGCGGGATGATGGACGTGGAACGTTGATATTATGCATTACTGTGATGTTGTACCCACTATGATATAATTACCCACCTCACTGACCCCAGCATTAGGAGCCTCGTGTCTGTGCTCAGACCGGACTCAGTTATGACTCTGGAGTCACAGGGAACGACTCCATTTGGCCAAGAAACCGTGGTTCCCCAAAAATAATATATTAACCCTTAAAGGGTACCAGTTTCCCACTGTTTCTTGCTCAAACTAAGACAGTTGTAATTGGACATCATGCAGACAAAATATCAAACTAATAGGATACGGAGAGTTCAGGCCACAAAGTCGAGCTCAGCAGCAACTGCAGAAGATCACTTGATCTCGATGCCAGCTCCCATTACCAAATGGCTCGATGGGTGAATCTCACACAGGCCTAGAGACCAGTTGCCAACCATTTGGCACCTGTTGCTAGGGAAAACTGGCGAAGCAATCACAAAGTTTTTGCAGCATCGCTCCCTGTGTGACCAGTTTCCAGCAGCAACAGTCAGCAACCTTTTGCAGCGATTTCTCTAATCCTGTCTCTGCTTTAGCCTCCCCAGCTGCAGGCCACTTTGCAACCCTCCTAATGCTATATCTGATTTAAATAGTGTCTCATCTGTTGTCCTAGATGCCTCTGCTGGTTTGTGATTGGGTACTGCTCTCCCTGCCCCTGGCTTTCCATATATGGGCATAGAAAGCCAGGAAGTCCCAGAACAGCAGATGGAAATGCCACTGTGGTCCTGGCTGACCTCATGATTAAAACTGCATATTTCAGCTCGTGTCTTTTTTCATGATTTCTCTTTCTCCTTAACTGTCACATGTACTGCACATCATTTTTGCCAGTGGAGTTTAATAAATATTTTCCCTTTTGATTTCCATTGTTCCCCTCGTGCAGCTGCCCTCCCCAGATGCTGTAACAGACGTGGCCTAGTTGCCTAACATACTTTCCCTTCCTGCGCGTCACCTCGGCTGCTCTGCTCTTGCTTCTGTCTTTCTTGTAATGAACGCTGTTACTATTTTGCTCCTGCGAGCACTCAGAGTCCCCGCAGACATGATTAAAGCTTCTTCGTATTTATTTAAAGACTCGTGTCATTGTTCGGCTCGAGCTGTTCAGCCCATAGATTTCCTTCACCTGTGCCAGATCAATACGACGCATAGAGCTGTTGTCTTTTTTTCTCGCTCGTTACCAGGACCTTTATCATCAGTCGTACGAGTCGGTGTGTGTGATGTTCGCCTCCATCCCAGACTTCAAAGAGTTTTATACTGAGTCTGATGTCAATAAAGAAGGACTGGAGTGTCTCCGTCTCCTCAACGAGATCATAGCAGACTTTGATGAGGTAAACTCCTCTCGTATTGATAATCTTGGCTGTCTCACAATGACAAGGGAGGGGGAAACTTCCCCTGCTGGCAGCGTTTGCTGAAAGCCACGCCCTGCTCTGTAAATGTGATGTGGTTTGTTCTCGCCACCGCAGCTGCTGTCCAAGCCAAAGTTCAGCGGAGTGGAGAAGATTAAGACCATTGGTTCGACCTACATGGCTGCGACTGGACTTAATGTGACACCAGGACCAGAGTGTGCACAGGCAAGTCATGATGTCACCCAGCAGGGGGGGCAGACATGAAGAGCCTCAGTGTTTACTGCTGCACCACACCGTCTGTGATTCATTACTACACGTCTGAACATGATCGTTTTAAAAGTTGTTTAAAAAACCTTCTTGATTGGTGCAAATCTGCTTCATTGAAATGTGCAAAGCCCCCCATCAGCCGCCCCTCCTCCGTTACTGTTGGTGCCCCTGCAGCTTCCAGCACATGATGCAGGGTAAAGGGATGAGAGCGGCTTCTCTTTTCTAGCTGTCTTCTGCTGCAGGTTGAGTGTATCAGCTGTATCAGACGTCTGCACAGCCACTTGATGGCACACAGCCTTGTGATCAGCACACGAGTCCATGTCCATGTACTGCCTGTGAGCGCGACCACTCAAAGAACTGCAGTTTTTCTGCAGCTGTGTCGGAGGTTCCTGCTCGTTAGCACACTTTGTTATGGCCCAGCATAACTGTGTTGTCATATCAACAAATCCAGTCACAGCTTAGCAACCTGTCTCACACTCGGAGCCCTTTTCTCTTGCTGACCCTCAGGAACACGACAGACAGCACATGCACATCGGCACAATGGTGGAGTTTGCTTTTGCTCTTGTTGGGAAGCTGGATGTCATCAACAAGCACTCTTTCAATGAGTTCAGGCTCCGGATTGGTGAGAGCTTTGCCTCAAAATATGACACAGATTTGACTTTGAATGATGGTCTGCAATCATCCTGAAAGATTACCTGTGTTTGTAGGTATAAACCACGGCCCAGTGATTGCAGGAGTAATTGGGGCCCAGAAGCCTCAGTATGACATCTGGGGAAACAGTGTGAATGTGGCCAGTAGGATGGAAACCACAGGGGTGCTGGGAAAAATACAGGTGGGATGTCTTACCATTGTATTTCTTCTATTTCATTCAATCAGTGTTTTGTTTTAATCCCGTCTCCCTCCTGTGTAGGTAACAGAGGAGACGCGTCTCATCTTAACAAAGTTAGGATACATGTGTTCATGTCGCGGCATCATCAATGTGAAGGGCAAAGGAGAGCTGAAGACCTACTTCGTTCACACAGAGATGACCCGGTCGCTGTCACAGGGGACGCTGATGCCTTGAGCGTGCCACGCTAACTGAACAAATAGACTTGAGAACACAACTGCGCACACGAAGTGGCCGTAGAAGTGATCTGTCATTCTGTGTTAAGTAAAACCCATTACCAGCAGCCAGCAGCACGACGGACAGACGATTGTAAAGAACCACTTTTGTCCTTAGCAACACAGTGTAAGTCAGAGCCAAGGTGCAGCGCCAGTCCTTCAAGGCTGCACTTACGGTGGTTTTCACATCTCGAGTGTAACAAGGACTTCACTCCGAGGGGCCTCTCGACTGTCTAAACGAGTGCCTGACTCAAAGGGAGGTTTGCTAAATTAGTGCAGCTCTCAAGGACTGCAGTCACCCATCTGTACAATAGTAGCGGTGTGAAGCTAATTACCCATGCCAGTGCTGTGCTTCAAAGCCTTACACCCGAGCAGACTGAGCCGCCTGCCGAGCTGTGTTGTTTTTATAAATCTCTGCTTGGTTGGCAATGTGAGCCAGTTTGTTCCACTTTATTCCAAATGGATGTTACAATAGTTTGTTACATAGAGCTATTGTTGCCAACAAAACGCCAGCGTGATGGTTACTTTGCAGAACCTGTGATCTGTATTTCTAACTGCTCGAGCAGCTGGATTCAGGCCGCGGGACTCAGAAGTAATGTTTCTTTTTTATAATCCACCTGGAACCAAACCTACGCATGTGTGTACGTGTCCACTGCCACCCTTTTGTTATTCATTAAACGTTTGTATATAAACTGACACCCTTTGTCTGTCATCAGTGTGTGTGATGCACAAGTGTACGATAAAAGATCCGTCACACCGTAAACACAGGAAGTACCTTTGCATGAGCCACAGTTCAGTTCAATTCAATTTTATTTATACACACCAAATCACAGCAAACAGTCGCCTCAAGGCGCTTTTTATTGTAAAGTAAAGACCTACAATAATTAGAGTAAACCCAACAATCAAAACGACCCCCTATGAGCAGCACTTGGCGACAGTGGAAAGGAAAAACTCCCTTTTAACAGGAAGAAACCTCCAGCAGAACCAGGCTCAGGGAGGGGGG